>VXAB01006890.1:33723-73055 GCA_013399175.1 Odontophorus gujanensis | reverse complement strand
ACCGGCGGGGGGGGGGTACGGAGAGCGCCTTCGAGAGACGGGAACAGCCGGGGCTCAACGGCGTCGGAGCTGCTGCCGGGGCGGGATGGGGACGCGGGGACGCGAGGACCCCCACCATACATAGCACGGGAACCGCGGAACCCCGGACCGGCGTCCCCTGCAGCCCGGACACCGAGCAGAGAACGCGGCCGCGGAGTGGGGCAGCCCCGCACCGGAGAACCCCCGGGCAGTGCCCCCGNGGGGGGCAGCGCCGTTCGCCATCGCCACCGCCCGGGATCCGTGACCGCGATAAGCGGCAGCAGCTCAGCCACGCCCGGGGCTATCGCGGCCGTGCACGCGGCCGCCGCTGATACGGGAGGGACAGCGCCGGGGGGGGGAGGGGGGCTCCCCCGCCCCCACCCGATCCGATGAGGGCCGGGGGACGGCTCCCTAAGCCGCTAAAGCTGCCGCAAAGCCCCGCGTGCTCCGCGCCCATCAGCGCCGACTGCCGCGCACATCTGCTGCCGCCGGGCTTATTTCTAAGCGGGCATTAAGGGGAGCGGGGCCTCCACCGGGAGGGGAGCGGGACCGAGTGCCCACGGGACACTGAAACCATCCCCGTACAGACGGAGCCCTTGGAAACAGCCCCATCCCCCCCGGCCCTGCTGCCACCGGGGGAAGGATGCTGGAGGGATGCTGGCAGGGACATATAAAATAAAGAGATGTATTGGCATGGAGTAAAGTGCAACCTCAGCTGAGTTCAGTGTTCAGAATACATAAACGTTCCAAGAAAAGCCCAGAACGGAGCTGGAGGGCAAAGAGGAGAATCAACAGCACGGATTAGGATACAAAACCTGTACAAATACCTTTAAAAAACAAACCAACATCAGAAAGCATCGGGTCAGTTATTTCCAGCTTACACTGACGATACGTGCAGGAGGCTGAATGCTCACGGGTTGAGGTGGGGGCTGCAGTGTAGGGGCTGCAAAGGGAGAACAGCCACTGTGCACTTGTTTTAGCCCTGGCCCCCAGCTCTGCTTTGGAATGGGAGTGGGGATGGAGCAAAGCTCAGCACTGCAGTACAGCCCCAATCCTGCTGGGCTGGAGCAGGGATTCCCTGCGGCTTCCAGAGGGGATAAAGAGAGGTGGGGAGGATGGAAGGCACGAGGTCAGGCCCTTCCCTGGATGTTCCTACTACGAATCAGCAGAAAGCAAAGGCACGAGGCAGGCTGCAGCCCTGCTGGCTGTGAGCCCTGTCCTGAATCCCCAATGCCATGAGATGGAACGCTCAGCTGGAGAACACCAGCAGCCAGGGCTTTCCGTGTCATCACCCAACTTCAGAGATCTGCTCCTTTGACAAAGGGGGGTGGGAGCTTTTCTTCTCCCTTAAACCTCCTGGGGAGATCTGAGTTGCTCTATATTCCTCCAGCTCATAACCCACCATCAACTGAGCTGAAACACACTGAGAGCACTGTGCCCTCCCTGGAGCCAGGCTGGAACCAGACAGCTTTGGTCCACTCTCCCATCCAATCTACAGGAGAAGGGATCAAGGTGGCAGCCCAAGCCTGTTCCCAGCATGTCAGCTGGGCTGCCGTCAGCACCATGGGACAGATGGGGCTTATCCCTCATCCACCATATTAACGAGGTCACCATGGCTGGAGAACAGTGCCACAGTGAAGGACACGGCCCCTCACAGAGCAGGGAGAGACCCCGGAATGCAGCCACGAGAACTGTGCAGAGCCCACGTGTCACCCTGTCCCGTGGGTGTGGCACACAGAACTACTGCCTGTCTGTTTTGACATGGTCCCCAATCATCCTCCTGTGGTAGGTGGCCAGGAAGATGTCGTTGTCCCGGGGGCAGTCGTAGTGGCAGGAGCACGCCTTGATGAACATCATCTTCCTCTGGAAGAAGTCCCCCTCGGGGCAGCGGAACTCCACCTCGGTGGTGCTGGTGATGTAGGGCGTGCAGCAGCGCCCGTCCACGCAGCTGCCACAGAACTTGGGCCGGTACGAGCGGGTGCTGGTGCAGCCTGAGAACTCAAAGAGAAGACGCTGGCGGGGCTTTGGGGTGCGCACACACTTCTTCTTCCCCCCCTAGGGAAAGAACAGCAGCAAACAGGTCAACGAGAATGCGACAGTCAGACGGAGCTCAGCTGGGCTGTGCACTGTGGCTGTACAATCACTGAGGTTGGGATGGACCTCTAGGATCACCAACTCAACCCATCCCACTGTGCAGACTAACCATGGCCCTCAGTGCCACGTCTCCAGGGATGCTGACTCCACCGCTTCCCTGGGCAGCTGTGCCATGGCATTGCCCGCTCTTCCAGAGGACAAATACGTCCTAATATTCCATCTGAACCACCACTGGGCAGGAAGGCACAGAGAGAGCAGAAGCAAAGAGCAAATCCCAAGCCCTTAAATACAAGAAGCTCTCCACCAAGCCCCACCTTGGCTTTCTCCCAGGGGAAGTCGCAGGGCCGCACCATGCAGAGCCGTGTCTCCTTCTCCAGGTGGCACTGGGGATTGTTGTTGGTGACCCGGGTGGAAATGCCCATGCCGCAGCTCTTGGAGCACGCGCTCCACTCGGTGGTCTGCACCAAGCAGTTCTCCTGCAGGCTGTTCAGCTCTGGCTTCTGCTCGGGATCCTCCCTGAAAACTGAACCAAGAGGAAGAGACATGAGGGTCAGGGCTTGGGATGAAGGGACATGGAGCTGAGCAGAGGGACGTGGGAGGGGCTGGCTGGCTTTTTACATGGTCTGACAGTGACAGAACAAGGGAGAACAGCTCTAAATCAAGAGAGGGGAGATCTAGTTTAGATGTGAGATGTGAGGTAGAGGAAGAGGCACATGGCCCAGAGAGCTGTGGCACCCCTGGACAGTCTGACCTGGCAGGGAGCATCTAGCCTATGGTAGGGGGTGAAGATGGGCTTCTTTAAGGCCCCTTCCAACCCAACCAGTCTGTGATCCCATAGTTCTGGGATCTTTGTAATTCCACAAACAATTCTGATGTTTCGATTTCAGCCTCTTACAGACTGCTCCAAGTCATGGCTTCACTTCTGCTGTTCTGATGCCTGCAAGAAATTCCCAGCAGGGTGCTGCATGGGGCCCTCACCCTCAGCAAACACCCAGCACCTCTGCAGCATCACCCCCTGCACCAAGCGAGAGCTGCGAGCTGTAAATAAAGCAACTGCACGCAGTCAGGGTCTGCCTCCACCCCCAGCAAAGCTCTCCATCCATCCACCTCTCACCTGCCATGACGCTTTCGAGGTGATCCTCCCCACCACCCTCCTCACAGACCCACTCCTCGCAGCACTTATTGCTGAGCTTCACCCTGCGTGGGTGGGGGCAGTCAGGTGACGGCAGGCGCAGGTCGGCGGAGCACAGTGGGATGCAGCCGATGGCCCCATCCAGGCAGATGCACTGCAGCTTGCACGTGGGCTGGAAGCTCTCCCCGTTGTGGTACACCTTGCCCAGCAGGTCACACGTCGCACCCTCGCGAGCTGATGAAGGAAGAGAAAGAGGAGGAGGAGGTGTGGGGGCAGCAGTGATGCTCTGAGCTCCGGTCCTGCACGGAGCTCTGCTCCTGGCTGATCTTAAGAGACCAAAAGGCAACGTTCTCCAAAGGACGGCTGCTTCCCCACACACCTACAGGTGACTACAAAAGGAGAATAACGCACTGAGTTTATGACCTTTGGTTTTCTGCTGTGATCATCCCCTTTGATGACCGCCTTCCTTCCCATCATGGCGTTTCTGTTTCTTTCCGCTTCCCCTGATCTCTGTGTCTCCCATCTCCAGCCCTCCTCAGAGCTGTTCACTCCTTCCCAATCAAAATTAAAGGAGCAAAAAAGGAAAGGCAGCGGTATCTTCCCCGTAGCAACAGCATTAACAGCACTCACACACTCTTGTGTTTGTACCCCCAGTAGTTCTCCAGCAGAAATATCTTCTTTAAGTGCTCCCCAGGCAAAGCCCCATTTCGTGAATGCTTTCAATGAGAAGCAAATGAAGCATTTCAGTCTGAAATAGTTTTAGCCCCTCTCTGCTCTTCCTGCTCCCATCACATCCTTCCTGGGTGGGTCTCTGATGTCACACCTCCACAACAGTGCAGTCCCACCCAGTACTCCCAGTGCTTCTCTAAGTGCTCACACTGCCCTCTGTATATTGGAAACCTCGGACTGAAAGCAGCAGGACTGCAGGATTCCCCACCCACATCCCGTGGATGAAGATCTCACGACGACAGAACGCACAGCTCTCACCCAAGCAGATCCCACTGCCTCTGTGCATCCGGGAGAAGTCGCAGTAGAGTCCCTTGTGGTGGTCACAGGGTTTCTGCGGCGAGCAGAGCTGGCCCAGCTGCCGGGCACACACCTTGCAGCAGCCACAGGCGTCCAACACGAGGCTGGTACCAGCGGGACACTGCAGGGGCTGAGAGGGACACCGGCACGGGTACGTGCAGCCCTGGGCTCCTACCTGCAGGGCACACAAACCACAGAGAGAGCGAGTCTGCCACGAGCTGGCCAGTGAGATAAAAACACCCACTTGGTTCAGGGCCCCCATTGCCTGCACGGCCACCTGCAGCAGAGGGGACAGCAGCTTCGTCCCCCACCAGCACCCAGCTCCGTGCACAGCACCCAGCTCCGTGCACAGCACCCAGCTCCTCCTCCAGCCAAACATCCGCAGCTCAGGGGGTGAAGGTGCAGAACCAACAGCAGCGTGGAGTCACTCTGGGTACTGAGCAGAGGTGCAGCTGTGTTGTGCTCCCTGGAATGCTCAGGATGCTTCCAGAACCTGCTGCCAGCACAGCATTCCTGTCCCACAGCAGCCTCAGCCCCGGCTGGAGCCAGAATTGGGCAAGACCTCACACCACAGCCACGGAGAGAGCACAGCATGGGGCACATCTGAGCGTGCTCCCACATCCCCTTGGAAGAAGCAGGGGGGTAAAAATTGGGTCCAGTGCCAAAGAGCACAGAGCACAGCAGGAGAAGAACGGTTCTGCACCTGCCCTCCCCACCTTACCCGGCTCAGGAGTGATCAGTGTAACTCTCCTGGAAAACTGTGCATGAAGAAAGAAAGCATTTGGAGGTGACCCCTCCCCCGCAGCCCCGCTGAGTGCTGGCTGCCTCCGGAGCTGCTGATGTATGACATACACTGACAGCACTGCTCCCCATGCACGCTGCTGCCGAGGTGACATGCTGTGTAACTGTGGGGGGGGGAACGAGACAGCACAAGGGGCAAAGCACTCCGAGCACAGGGCCTGTATGTAATCCACACACCGAAAGAAATGATGACAAGCAGCTTTTTCCAGCCACGGGCCCTAAAAAGAAACACCCAAAATATCTCTCCCACTGCAAACTGAACCAAAACAACCTCTTTCTGCACAACAGAGAATCCAAGGGAATTAAACCCAGCTGAGTTCTCCTTCTTGCCATCATGAATCACTGTCGGTGCTGTTTGTTTCCTTAACTCACCCCAGAAATCACTCAGCTTCACTTCCCCAGCACAGCTGCTTTCAGCACAACACCAGGGCTCAGACCCCAGACTCGTTTCCCCCATCCAAAAAAGCCCCAACTCCTCCACGTTTGTAGGGCTCTTTCCATTTGTTTGAGTCAACCCCCACTGCCTGGTGCAGGGTGTGCTGGGACTCCTGGGTGCTGCTTTGATTAGCAAGCCAAGTCAGCTGGGGCTTCTTGTTCCTCCTCACTCACACCAAGAGCTTCCCTACTGACCACTAATAATACAAAGGCAGCATTTCCCCACCACGGCCATGGGTTCTCTCTATAGGATATGCCTTGGTTCCCCACCAAGGAAGGGTCTGTCCCTAAAACCACCCTTTAACTTCACTGACTGTGATCCCAACTGCAGATTCACTACAGCTTTGCTTTTCTTTCTGCTCAGAGTGCTGCTGTGAACTCCAGGAGCAGCAGAACCAGCATTGCAGAGCAAGGTTAAGATTAAGGAAGGTGGAGCCCAAACCTGGCACTGCTGACACTCCCTGCTCTCTGCTGGGAGCTCCCACTGAGCCTGGGGAAAAGAGGTGAGATGTGCACCCTGCTTTGCACGCACCCAAAACCTCTCCCTCTGCACCCTCTGAAGGTGTGAGCAGGGGATGTGGGCTCACCCTGCAGCTCCGGTCAGTTTGCAGATAAGCACGCGGAGCCAGCACAGCAATGCCTTCACAACAGGTTTGGGCTGCACTCAGAGGGCTGGGAAGGGAGTGCCTGGGAGCTGGGATGGCTGTTTGCTTTGGGAGCAGCTTTAGGGAGAAAGATGACATCCCTGATCAACTACAAGCGGTACAGGGACAGGGCATGCTGTCGTTTGTAGGGTGGCTGTGATACTGCCACTGCTGAGACGGGGAAAGGAACAGAACTGCCCCGAACCGCCGGCACTGCCCTCAGAGCTCAGCACGGGGACAGAGCTGCTCCCAGAGCTCAGGGGACAGAGCACACTCATGAGCGCTGCCGGCAGCAGTAGCACTCACCAGAAGCTTAAAACACCAACAGGACTCCAAAGCAACAAACCCAACTTCTTCACGGACCCAAAAGACGCTGCAATTAGATCTCACGCTAATGAGCACGTTAATTAAGCAGCAGCGTTCCTGCTCATGCTTGCACTGCATCACGAACACCCCCAGCAGAACCAGCTGCTCCGTGTGTGCACTTGGACACGGAACAGCCCCAGACCCCCGGGGGGGCTGTGGTTTCATCTCCTCCTGGAGCAGATGGATTTTAGGGGCAGGAGGATGATGACGGTAATAACCTGGGCCACGAGATCCGCTCCTTGCAGTACCACAAACCCAGCGACATCACCTCCCTATCCTCTCCTCTCCCATCCTCTTCCAAAGCAGGGCTGCCTCTGAGCTCAGCAAAGTGAAACGCCCTTCCCACCCTCCAGGAGCTCTGATCCCCTCAGATGTTACACGCAGTGCAGACACCCCCATCCCAAAGCATCACACGCGTGGAAGCAAGAAGCAGCAGCACGCAGAGAGCAAAGAGCCATACGTACATACCCAGGAGGGGACGAGGAGCAGAAGCAGCAGAGCGCTGGTGGCCGTCCCCACGCTGCCGGACATCCCGAGTGAGGGGAGGCACGGGCTCAGCCCACGCACTGCTGCTTTCTCCTTCGGAATTTCTCGTCTCCCTTTGGAGAAAGTTGCACATCAGCTTCTCCTTAAATAGCCTTGGAGGGGGCGTGCCTGCCCTTGAGTGACAGCCCCGGAGGAGCCCGAGATGGGTGCGAGAGGAATGCCCAAATTCCGGCCCAGCCGAGCAGATCCCCGCATCCCTGGCGGCTGCGGAGCGTGCAGGTCTGTTGTGTCCTGCATGGGGAAACCAAATCCCGGTAAAAGCGGGGTTCTTATTTTTTCATTCTTCCCTCTAACACCAAAAGTACGAAGCCTAGGTCGGCTTCCCCCGCTGACATCCATTCCTTTTTGGCTGCGAGAGTTGAGGATTTGAAGAAGCACAGATACAACGCCTGACGTCTGCGCTCCGGCAGCGAGGAGCTGTTCGTTTTACGGGGCAACGAAAAGCTGCGGGGTGGGAAAAGGGAAAGGACAGCAGCTCCTGCTAGCACTTGATTTGCGCCCTGGGACTGATGAGGGATTGCGCTCAGTGTTATCTCAGGGAGTGATCTTTTTGCTGCTGGGAAAAGGAGAGGGGAAGGAGTGCAGCAGAGGGCACTGTGAGCCCTTGCTGCCCGGGATGGAGCAGGCTGGGCAGCGGGGAGCAGCGTCAGCACACAGAGCCGTGCCTCGGCCAGGGATGGCTGCAGAAGTGCCCGAAGATCTCTACACGGGGTCCGAGCTGCAGTAGGTGCTGTGAGTGCAGCCCCCCTCCTCGCTCCATGTGCAGGGCACGCCAACCAGCAGCCAAGCCCCAGCATAGCTCAGCTCCCACGGTGCCTGTGCTGCTGCTCGTCCATGGCTGAAGACCACTCTGACTCTTAATTAATTAGCACGTGGAAAGCTCCCTGGGATTGAGAGCTGGAAAGCACGGACACAGTGTAAACCCCTCCAGATGCACCTCCTTCTTTTCCTCCTCCATAAGATGAGGGATTTCACAGCCTTCACAACAGCCACCTCTAATGGCACAGCCGGGGACTATGTCCCCATACAGAGATTTGATGTCCTGGAGGTGCACAGACTCTTGCCCTGGAGCAGTTAGAACTGAGGGCAGCCTGGCTGGATACACACTCCTTCCCTTTCAGGAAGGCTTGGCACCTTGTGTCACTGCCTAGAATTAACTGTTCACGTTTTGCAGCTCATACATAAGACAGAGACAAAGCACTGCACACCTCTGCTCGTGCAGCAACAGCACAAAGAACAGCTGCATCCCAAACCAAACGGGACTGATTTTATTTCTGTCCTTTCAAAAGGACAGTGCTTCATCCATACAGATCTCCATCCCTCCACATCTCCATCCTCACACTGCTCCCTGCTCACAAGAAGCCATCTCACCTCGAGCTGTGATTTGCCAAACTCCACTCTTCCCACCAACGTGCCACAGAACCTTGAGTGAACTGCTGCCTGCTGCACACACCCTGCTCACAAACGTGCACTGCTGTGCTCACCAGGCTTGGGATTGTGAAGGACCTCCAGACATTCAAAGCTGCAAGACAGAAGTGGCACTGCTCAGTGGCATCTTACTGATAAGAGACCAAAAGTCATTAACAGAGGCCTTGCATTTGCTGCGAGGTTTGGGGTCCTGCAGGTTCCATGCCCCAGGTGAGCCAGCTGCTTCTGAATGCTCTGGGGCTTAAACGTGACTCCCTGTGACCCAAAGGCTGAGATGGCCCTGTTCAGACCCACGTTCCAGTCCAAGTTCAGTGCACTCAGCCTCGAGAGATGTTTGGGACTGCATTTGTGCCACCTGATCCTTATGCACTTAATTAAGACATCTATTCAGAAGCCTAATTTCTCAAGGTCCTATAATCAGTGGGGATAGATGAGAGCTCCCAAAGTGCCTCCTGACAGCCCCATCTCTCTCCTTTCCTCCATATGCATCAAACACTTCTCCATGACACATCTGTAGTAATGGTCACAAGAAAGCAGCACATAAAGGCAACGCCAGCACTCAGCAAAGGGTAAATGCTGCACTTTATCTGACTCAGTTTGAGTGGGAAAGGCAACTGTGCCTTAAAACCCCGAGATCTCTGCTGCCTGAAAACTGTGGTATGATCCTGAACCTCTGCCATGGAGACACAGGAGGAAAAGGCCCTGGGAGGAAGCAGCAAGCTGCACCCACCTGTGAAACGGGCACCTCCTCCAATTTGTTCCACTCCTTAACTCACTGCATGCTTAATTACCCTGAAGGAAACCTTCAGGGGTGCGTGAGGAGGAGATGGGGGTGGTGGTGTATTTAAGGTGGAGTTGAATGAGCTCATGTAAGGAAGCTTCTGGATCCAGAAGTTGATGCCATCTCAGCTTTGCTTGGTGTGTGAACAGCTCTGCTTTGTCCCAGTCTGTTTCGAAATCTTGTTTTCCTCAGCAGTTCTGCTTCATGTCACAGCACACTGCTTTCATCTTTTGCACCCAAGAGGTGCATCTTCCATCCAACAGACGATTGGATCCCATCCTCCTTGCATTTCACATATATCATTTTGGAAGTCATTTGCTATGGCCTCACAGGCAGTGGAAGTCTGCCAAGGTGGGAAAAGCCATCTGAAGGTGGGAAAATGGGGACAAAGCGAGCGAGAGCACGAGCAACTGAAATGCAACCACACGTGGACAGAGGGACACAGCACCTACCCAGGAGTTCTTGGAAGTGAATGAATATAGATGTCAATGCACTGCATATGTATGTTTTAACTGTTAAAATGCAGAACCTGAACTCTGCTTGTTTGTCACACCGGCCTTTATTCCATGAGGAATAAAGGAACGCTGCTTTCTGATGCTGCATTTGGGTTAGGGAGTTTCTTTCTCTTGTTTTTCCATTCTGATCCCTGCAGAACGGTCATGAGGAGGTACAGGAGTGAGCTGTGGCTGGTTCAATTGATGTACCAGGCAAATAGCCCCAAATCATCTCTACTTTCATGCCTCTTGATGCAGTCATTTCACAATGTTCTCCTTTGTGCACTGGACTGGAAAGTAACGACCTGCCTGGCAGAGGCAGGCCAATCTGTCAGGTCAAAAGGCTTTGTTAATAAAAAACAATTTGGGGGATTCTACAACTTTGAGCCTGAGGTGTCCCAACCTCAAAACTGGGATAGGAAGGATGAAAGCTGCGGAGCCTGGCTGTGTTTCAGGGGGGGAAGGAAAAGGAGCTCTCCTGCCAGGGCAGCTCTTGGTCACTTGGCGCTCACCACCTCCAAAAACCACAGAAATGCTCTCAACTTTGGTATTAACTGTTGGAACTCCTCGTGTTCCTGGTGTGCTATACAGGGGAACAAACAACCAGCTGCACAGCCTCGTCCATCCCATTGCCTTCCTGCTAAAGCAGTGAAACACACTCTCCCTTCGCAGACCCCTGGGCCAGAGAGGTTCCTCCCCCCAGCCCTGCCTGTCCTGCCCTGAACGATCTCTTTCCTAGAACAAAGGAAACAAACACAATTACTTCCAGCTTCTCAAATTCTGCTCAAAATAATGTGTCAGCTTGGGCTGTTCTGCTGTCCCGGGATCAGTACAGAGAAGCAAAAGATCTCAGCTGAAGAGCCCAGGGAAGAGCCAAAGCAGCGCTGAGTCAGAAGGAATCCCAGCAAACCAGGCTCGTGATGAAGACCTAAGACCCCTTTCCATCCTTCACATCACCTGTGTTATGAGACAGAGAAGAACCTTTAAAGCAGCACTGCTGTGATCAGCGAGGCTTTCCAGTTCCTGAATCACCACTGAAACTTCCTGCCTGCTCTGGTTCCTACCACCACAGAGCTGTGTCAGCACCAGGTGGCGGGGACCTGGTGTTTGTCCCATCCCCGTGAGCTCAGGAACAAACCCATTCTCCCATTTTGCAGTCCCAGGCCCCGAAGTGGTGTTTACTGCACGGCCTCCCACGGGCTTGGCTGGCTGCTGGTGCTGCATGTGCCAACATCTGCTCTGATCTTTCCCACACTCAGAATATTATTTCTGCTCTTCAGGCTGCAGCAAAATCAGCCTTCAGGGGAGACGTGACGGTGCCTGCAAGCCTGCTCTCGCTGCCACGTGCTCCCAGCCAGCACCCTGAGGTCACTCCCTGCCGTGGGTTCCTATGACAGAAATACCCAATGCAGCTCTAAAGCTGCCACTTCCATAGGAGCCCCTGGGAAGAAGGGATAGGTTGTGCTGGATAGTTTCATTTTTAAAGTAGCTGCCTCTCATCCTATTTTTGACACGGAGTTGTTTTAATTGGACGGCTCTGAAGCTCTGTGCAGCTCTTTAAGAAGGAGAGAGACAGAGCAGACCCTTCAGCTTTACCCCTTCCCTACAGAGGAACTGTTGCTTGTTCCAAGTCAACACAGTGGCCGAGCAGGCAAAAGGGACAGTTCTTGGTCTGAGGACTCCAGAGTGATGTGGGGCACAGCAGGAGTGAGCAGGAGGCAGTGGGAAGGGCTTTGGGGTCTTCTCTGCTGCAGTCACCCGCTGGAGTCGCACTGTGTGGATGCTGCTGGGGAAGGTGACTGGCACTGCGTGGAGACTGAGATGAGGGACATCACACTGAGCTTGGCAAGGAAGCTGGCTGAGAGCTGGAAGGCAGAAAACAGCATCTCAAGGCACCTCAAGATCATCTCGTCGCTGGAGTCAATCAGATGAGGGCTCTAAGTGAGGCCACTCCCATCTCACTGCAGGGTTTATGGCTGTGTTTGGTTGTGGCTGCACTCCTTTCTGAGTGTGGATGTTCACACCTTCCAGGTACACCTCCCATCAGTTCATGGCAGAGCAAAGAACAACAGCTCTGTTCCTATCTCTCCAGCTCTGCACGAGTCAGTTTTCTCCTAAACACAAGATGAGAACCAGACCCTTTCTACTTCCCAAGAAAGAAACACATCTGTTCCTGGGCCTCCTGGACAACCCATTCCTTGTGCAGCTTTTAAAGCCAGGGGCTCCCAGTCTGGGGCTATCCTGGGCTGCTCTGCCCCTAAGAGCTCATCAGGAACCTCTGGGTTTCAGAGAGCATCAGCACAGCTACAATGGGCAATCATCTGTCCCCATGTTTCTTCTCTGTCAGATTCTCTCTTCAGATGACAGCAGAGACCAGGTACAAGGTAGTAACAATCCTTCCTATGTACACTATATAACTGTATCTCCACACTCGCCTTTTTCTTAGAGAACCACAGAACTTGGGAAGGAAGGCAAGAGCATTTCTCCTGTCCTTTCCTACAGAGAATGGAAAAGCAGCCAGGATATGACCCCACTCTTCCAGTCCCAGCTAAGTGAAACAGTTCTAGGGTCATACGTGTGAGATGTAAGTGAACACAAGGGAGGGCAGGGGCTCTACAACAGCCATACTATTCTGCCACATCCTTCAGAGGAAGTTATTCACTCTTAAATGTCATGAGTTACTGCTGGGTCTGGGGTTCATGTTGAGTTCAATGGGCCATGCTAAGCAAGCAATGTGAGCGTGCATGTGTATGTGCATTTCTTCTCTCTGGGTTCTCCATACCTGACTGACAGCTTCAGGGAGGCTGTGCCCATGGAAGACTGTGCCCCACACCAGCCCAGCACCCCCAGCCCCCCCAGCACTCATCAGCACACTCCCCCCTTCTGTGTTTACAAACTGGAGAAACCCAAATTCTTGTGTTACTGAGAATTTCCGCTCAGCTTTGGATCACATTTTAAGATTCCTCTGTTTTTCTTTCTAAGTAACAAATGTTTGTTTTGCTGAAGAAAAGGGAGTGATTCTGCTCCACTCACACGGGTGTAAATTGGGAGTAATTCCACTGAATTTTAAGGGTAAGAGCCGGGAAAGCCCAGAAGGAGAACACATCCTGCCCATTTCCATGAATTAGAGGTAGCTGTGAGATCTACCAGACAGCAAAGCTGCTTCTCTTCCTGGACCTGACTAAGAACAATGAGCTGTGAGTGCATTTGGCTTGGTTTCAGTGGGGCAGCTGTAACACTGGTTAGAATTTGGGGCTGACAGCACCGGATGGGAAAAAGTCTTGTGAGGAAGGTCTCGTGAACCTTACAAAGGGTGGCTGGGAAGCACATACCCAACCTCAGTGTTCCAGTTTGCACACTCACCCAGCTCCGTGCAACTGCAAGATCCACCATAACGTTACTGGCATCCTTTTTCAGACCAATTTCGGTTTGTCCTACAGCAAAATCTCTCATCAGCTTCTGAAGTGCTCCTGGGACATTTGTGTTGCATTGACATCTGAGGCAATGTTATCTGATTCTTCAAACAGTTCCCAGCTCCTGTTTACAAATTCTTTAGCTCAGATGCACCGACATGAGCCAGCACACCTTTCTCTGCCCGGGCTGTGCAAAGCAGCACTAAGCTCAGTTTATTCAGCCAGTTGTACTGGTGCTTTTCACTTGGAGCTGCTCAGAGGATGCCAATGCAGATGGACCCTTACAAAAAGCACATACTTTCCTAAGGTAGATGCTTGTGACACTTGATGCTCTCCTCCTTTCCTTAATCACTCTGTTGAAAGCAGCTGGACTTGCACCAGTGTCAGAGGGACAATGGGCTGTGCAGGTTTTGTTCCCACAGTTACAGGTGTCAGAGATAGGAAAGGGTTTTTCCTTTTAAAGGTGCAAAATGGAAGTGGTGAGAACACCACATTTCAGATGCACATACAGCCCCTATATTGGAGTGTCTGGACACGTTAAAATCTTTTTCACATGGCTTAGTGTTTACTGGTGTCAGAGGTGGATAGCCTCAGAGCAGCTGTTTGGCTCATTAGTTCTCAGATATGGAGAATGTTTGTCCTGGGAACAGTATTTATAACGTTCCTCAGCAACAAGAGCCAAGATATTTCAAACCACGGTTTGTAATGGAGCAATCTCCTCCTCCTGTACCCCAGCACAGAGCTTTCTAACTAGTGACTGGGGTGACACTGCAGCAGGGAACCCAGCAGGAAAAGTCTATTCCAGATTTTGTAAAC
The DNA here is from genome assembly GCA_013399175.1 of Odontophorus gujanensis. Taxonomy (NCBI): domain Eukaryota; kingdom Metazoa; phylum Chordata; class Aves; order Galliformes; family Odontophoridae; genus Odontophorus; species Odontophorus gujanensis. The sequence goes on along the minus strand of VXAB01006890.1, from coordinate 59,061 downwards.
CAATGCTGGTTTTAATCTAAATAAAGGTGAACTTCCTTGAGGTGATAGATCTGCAGTGTTACATGACCAACGCAGCTGAGAATCCGTCCCCATTCCTCTTTTATGGGAGGTAAGTTTGTGGCATGGGGTCCAAAGGCTGCAAAAAGGTTCAGTGAGGCTTCCAAAGGAACTGCAGGAGCCCGTTCACTCTTCTGACATCAGTCAGGTCTGAACAACAGAAACTTACAGGGCAAGCCAGAGAAGGAAAGGATTTGCTTTGGAATGGGTCACCTTCCTGTATGTCCCCTTGTCCTCTTCAGGATTCAGGTATTTAAACTCCAAAGGAGAACTAATTTCAAATAAACTGAGAAATATCCATTTGGAGATTCTCTGGCAAGTCTCACAGCATCACAGGGTTTCTTAAGAAGCTTTTCCAGTGCCCGAGAGCACACGTTTTCTTTCCCTGCTGAAAAGCAGCAGCTATTTGACCTTCTGTGCTCAGTGCCCGGTTCCCTTTGCACCACCACCACATCCCTGGGTGACACACACACACACAGTCCTGTCTCTTCACCTTAGCCCCACACACTCTTCTTTTGGTGCTTCTTAATGAGTTTACCATGAATGTGGATTTTTAGCCTGTTGGGATTAGCAGGTTTAGGATCAGATAGGAGCACTCCATTTGGGGCGATAGGAACTGCAGTGAGCTGGAGACCAGAAGGCATGAGAATGATACAGAAGATAGATCATAAGGCACTGTGAGATGCTGGAAAATTCTCAGAAAGGAGTAAAAAATGAAGCAGAATGGGAAAACCTGTTTTGAGTCTGTAGTATTTCTGGGGCCCACACGTGGATCTATATCTTTTTACAGCAGCACCTGCCCACAGTGCATCCTTCCTTGTAGATGCCCATCCATTGTAGATTTCCACAGCTGCTTTCTCTCTTGTCTCTCATAAAAAAGGTTTCACTGTGTTGCTGGGATGCTCCTGACCCATAAAACATCATTTCAAACAGTGCTCAGAAAATCTAATCACTGTCCAGGCTGCTGCTGTTCAGGTGTCACAGGAACTGTACAGTTATTTCATGCAGACCCAGAGAGTACTGCGTCCCAGGTTTTAACACAGTCAGGCTTTGAATAACGTGTTCATTCTCTCACAGAACAATCAACGCTGCTTTAGCCCCTGGCTCCTGCAACTCTTCTGCCCTGAGCTGTGCCTGAAACACTCGTCAGTATCACAGCCAGAAAGCTGAACTCACAGTGTGGCAGAAAGGGGGAAAAGGATTGCAAGGAAGAGAGCGATGCTGTGAGGCCCCTGCATACCCTCAGCAGCTGAGTGGAACAAACATCAGCAGAGATGTCAGGAGAAAGGAAGCCTTGTTATGGGCTGAGTTTGGTCCCAGAGGAAGCTACAGTTGCTCCCCCAGGCATTATGAAACCAACAAAAAAGAGATATTCAGACCAACCTTTACAGTGCCTCTGATCTCCCCCTCCTCACACCCCACAGCAGAGAGGAAGGATGAACTAAGTAAGCTCCAGTCCCAGCACCTACCAAAGGGAATCAGCAGTCCCAGATCTGTACACGTTGCTCAGGGTTAATGGCTCTTGCTCTGGAAGCAATGCCAGCTCTGATGCAGGGTGGCCATTTGGAGCTGCAGTTCTGCTGTGGCTGTGGTTCTGCGTGACAAACACAAAGCATACAGTAAGTGAAATCACATCTTGGGCTTAGAAAAGCACCAACATTTGGGGAAAACTAGGAACTCACACCACTCTGGGCTAAATCTGAACTACAGAGAAAATAAATCAGAACAGGCACATACTTTTCAATGAAGAAAGTGGTTTACAATACGTATTATGCTCTAAAATAAATCTGGAATAAACAAAGTTGAACTCTTGTTTATCTCTGCACTTCTTCATGTGAAAAAAGCCTGCTCAGGGGAGAACCAGCTGAGCACTGAGCCACCTCAGCACCCTGCTGCACTCCTTGTGCCTCAGCACAGGCATTGCGGGCATGCTGTCCCCATCCTGTGTGCTACCCAGTTGAGTTTGTGTTTCCAAGTGCTCCTCCCTTTCCTTCCCCAGAAGAGATTCACCTTTTCTCCAAACAGAGCACGACTTTCCTATACGGCAGCTACAGATCTGCACCAAGAAAGGAAAGCAAGAGGAGCAGGAGTCATTAGCTTGCAGGAAGCACTTGGCATACACTGTCACATTATGAGCACGTGCTCTAAAGAACAAAACTGAATGCTTTAACATGCAAGACTTAACTGAAACATTCACCTTCCTTCTGGAAAGCAGAGAACCTGGCCCTTTGCAGTCCCCAAATAACCTTTGTTACTGCAGACTTAAGAGTCAGTCTCAGAGCTTTCGTGCCCAACAAACACCAGAGCTTTCTGCCAGCGACCAAGCACTGAAGACACAAACTGACTCCTTGGTCACAAATACCCAGTCACTCACATTTGTTTCGATCATTGCTGCAGCCAAGACTCACACTGAGGTCCTCATAACTCAAAGGCAGATTGAGAGAGCTTCAACTCAGCCTCCAGGTGCACAAGGACGTGTTTCAGTAGGAGATGGCTTACACAGCTTCCATATTTCCACCCACTGTCACCCCTCGCTGTCTCTTGTTTCTGTAGAAAAAAATATGGATATCAAAATTGGATTTCATACTTCTGTTTTTTCCCGTTTTGACTGGGGTCATTTTCCTGGCTGGGCCATCCCAGAATCAAGCAGAGTTTACAACAGATGCAGGGGGGGAGCACTGCAAAGGCTGAACCTATAGGCAAGGAGAAAGTGGCTGCACTCTGGAAGTGCATGGCTGCTGCGAGGAAGTACCTGTGGAACAAAATCCTTCACCATGCTAAGCCTGCCCCAGTTTGGAGCTATTTGTTTTGCTCAGGAACTTTAGAGCCTGTCCACGTGGACCAAGAGCCTTCCACGAAGCAAAATCCCCTCCTGGCTGCTCGTTAGCTTGGACAGATCGCCGTGCTGCAACTGTTGGGTCCTTCCTGACCTCTCTGAATAAAAACAAGCTGAAAGCCTTGCATGAAGAAATAATTTTGTTGACAGAAGAAGAAAAACAAACCTGTTAATGTAACTACTGCTATTAATAATCTGGAAACATCTAGCCTGACACCGGGGGAAGGCCCACAGGAAGCTGGGAGGCAAGCTCCAGGCCCTTGTGGTTGGCGAGAATTTCCTGCCTTGTCAGTGCACATTTCCTCTGCCCTGGGGAGGGACACGGCCAAGGCAGCGGCGTTCCTTCTGCTCACTGAGCATCGGCCAAAGCGAGGGCTCCTGATGCTGAAAGATGGCAGTTTAGAAACCGAAGCATCGGGAGAGCAGTGCCAAATCAGATACGGGGCCTGGGGGATGCTGCTGGGAGCTCCAGCTCAAAATCATTCTGACTGCTGCTCCCCAGCAGAAACCCCCTCCAGCAGGGCGAGGAGCGTCTGGCACCGCCCGGAGAGCCCCGATGGCACACAGCAGCCCCACTGATCGCTCCCCCTCTTCGTGGTGGCCCTCAGGAGTGCTGCAATGGGGCACAAGGTCTGAAGGCTGCGGGATCACACGCTGCTGCTGGGGGTTGGGGGCTGCAGAGCAGGCTGAGCTGCGCGGCGGGGGACGTCCCGTGATCGCACTGTTTTCGTAGCTCTGTCCAGCAAGAACACGTTCCCATCATGTCCTGTTTCATCAGCAAACTTCTGGAAATCATACCGTGTTCAATTAGAGGCCCACACGTGGATTTAGGAATCTGGGCAATCAGGTTTGTAAATGTTTAGGGCAGGATTTTTCAAAGGCATTTGAAGCACAGGCTTGTGCAGAGCCGTTCTGCAGCGGCACAGACCGCAAGGTGCTGCAGAAATGCTCTTTAATTAGTGCACACGATCTGGGAGGTGGAATCATTTCTTTAGCGTCATTTTATGGATGGGAAAGCCAAGGTACAAATGAGGCAGCATGTTTCCCAAGGCTGCATAGCGTGCTGGTGCTTAAGCCAGAAACAGACCCTCCTGCTCCCAACTCCTGGTTTCTTGCTCTAATTACCAGAAAATTCCTCTCTCCTATGGCACAGCCAACTGGTTCCAATAATAAATCCAAGCTGTTGCAAAGATCAAGCCCGTTTTTTTCACTGCTTAACCCCCAAAAATATGTGATTTTCAAAACACAGGTTTGGCTTTTCACCAGAGAGGGGATTTGTTTTCCATTATTCATCTGTTTTTTTGTTGTGGGTTTTTTTCCTCTTTTTGAAGGCCAAACATTTAACTACTCTGTTCCACATGGAGTTCCGAAGCTAGAAGCACTACAACCATCGTTACCCTATAAATCATTCTACTTACTATAAATACACTTAAGTATTTTTCATTTTGCTGTTCCTGTGACTGAACACGGCACCTTCAGCAAACCTCAGAATGCTTTCCACAATTGAGAACTTTGACTCAAATTCCAGAGTCCTTATTTCTGAGAAGCAATGCCTTAAAACAGAATGGTAACATTCCTTGGTTTATACCCATAGCAATACCCATAACCTGTATCTTTTCAGCTCTAGGATCAGTCAACGTTGGCAAAGATAAGAGTGCCTTATTTTGACACAGACACACTGTTGGAATGGTTCCTTATGTTACCTCTTACAATATGGGAATCAGCCAAATTGGGATAAAAGGCATTTTTTATGCTGCGCCCACCAGAGGTACATCAATACCTTTTTGGGAAGAACCCAGAGTTATGAAGAACTGCTGAAGGAGTTTTAATGCTATGAGTGATTTCCCCAGGCATGCCCAGTAAATCAGGGCTGTGAGTGTGGCTGAAAGGCAGATACACATGCCAAAGAATTCTACTTGTCTCTTCAGAAAAACAGCAGGGTATTATTGGTAGCTTTGCTTTTTTGTTATATGAGCCTAGAAACTCTGATTCTGTGGAGGCTGAAGCTCCTCAGATGGACAGAAACAGTGAGATAGTTTTATCATAGAGTTTATGAGTGTGAAGGCTGATCTGTTGAAAGGAAAAGTGAGTGTTAATTAGATCCTTCAACTCTGTTTCTCATTCCCTGTTTGGCACAAGTGAGTAATTAACACTGTGGAGAAAGGATGCTTTTGTTAAAGAATCAGATCCTCCAGACTCTTCCCACCTTGGCCAAAGAGATAAAATAGGAGAGCAAAGGAGTGGTTAAAATGACTGAATCCATCCTCCTTCCATCTCTGCTTCCCCTGTGGAAGCACTGTTGATAAATCATGTGTGTACTTCCTGGTCAGACTTCTTAATGCAGCTCTAATGACATCAGTGATGCACACAGCATTGGAGATAACTGACAAAGATTTGCAGTTCTTTACAAAGGACTTTAACTCTACATACCTTAATGAGCCTTTACTTCATGCTTCCTTGGGTCTAGAGCCTGGTGCTGAGCTAGCAGGCAGAGCCTCTGGAAGCAGAACCATTCAAGGAAAGCACAGAGCTTTAGGGCTTGCAAATTGTTCAGAGTGATGAGATCAGAGCTGTGTGACCACACTGCATCTGGTACACAGGATCAGCCTCCTCACCATNGGCGGCGGCGGCGGCGGGGCGGCGGAGTGGAGCCGGGGTGCGAAGCCGCGGCCCCGCTGAGCCCGCCCGGGGCCTGCGGGAGCAGTATGGCCGCCAGCCTGTGGATGGGGGACGTGAGTGTCCGGCCGGGACCCGCGCGGGGTATTGCGCGGGGCACAGCGGGGCGGCCTGGGCTGAGGGTGCTGCCGGCGGAGGCGGCCGCGGCTCCGGGCGCTGTGTGACCGACGGCGCCGCNGAGATAACTGACAAAGATTTGCAGTTCTTTACAAAGGACTTTAACTCTACATACCTTAATGAGCCTTTACTTCATGCTTCCTTGGGTCTAGAGCCTGGTGCTGAGCTAGCAGGCAGAGCCTCTGGAAGCAGAACCATTCAAGGAAAGCACAGAGCTTTAGGGCTTGCAAATTGTTCAGAGTGATGAGATCAGAGCTGTGTGACCACACTGCATCTGGTACACAGGATCAGCCTCCTCACCATAAAGAAAAAAAAGAAAAGAAGAAGGAAATTAATCATTTTTCTTTGGATGCTTTTGAGTATTGGCTCTCTTTCATCAGAGCCAAAGAATACCTGGAAAACTGTTCAGAGGACTTTGAACCATCTCAAGAACACTCAAACAGGAGAAGCAGCCTGGGCTGAAATCTAAAATAGCAAAGACTAAATCAAACACTTGCTGTAAAACTCAGCCTGTGACAGCCCTCACCTGCTGAGCTTTGGAGTGGGAATACAGAGGACCTCTACCTTCATTTGCTTGCCAGTATCCACTAAAACAAGAACAAGCTCAAGAGCAGTTTGCTCGTTCATTTCTGTGCCACTCCCAGGATGTGCTGAAAACCTTACAGACAAAAATAAGTGGACTACAAAGTTTGCTATGCCACGACAGAGAGTTCAGGTAGCAGATTTCGTTATGTTTAGGAGAAGACTCTTCAGGAATCCCCACCTGACTCCCCGATCCATGATTCTTTTTGCAATCAGAGAAGCAATCTAGGAGCTTGACTGATTTCTCTGAAGCTTTCAGCACTGAGCCCCCACTAACAAAGAAGCTCCAGGCAATGTGTACCATTGGCAACCAAGATGTACGTGGCTACAGGCTCTCTGCTCACTAAAGGGATCACTTCAGCTGGCTTCTTTGGTGCAGAACATTCCTCCCTCTCCCCCAAAATGAATACTGCTCCATCAAATCCAGGGAATCCCAGGCATTCACAGCATTTACTACACCTACATACTTTCAGATCAGCCTCGCAAATGTCGTGTTCCCTGCAGTATGCAAAAACACAGGTACCCCTTCCAGGAGGAGGTGTGAAATATCATCTTATCTCCCCTTCCCTTCCTCACCCATTAGGACTGGTTTGTTTCTGAAACACAAGATTTAGATCCTTAAAAAATGCCCTCAAGATTGTCTGTTTGTAATCGTAATTGCAATGCTTTCATCCACTGAGTTTTGTTGATTCTGTTCTTTTTTCTGTATAGTTCATTCCAGGGCTCCATTGTAAACCTTTTCTAAACATGTAGGAAGAAGTGCACCAACAGTAAGTGCCAATCTGACTTCACAAGCTCCTGGCGAGACAGAAAGGACAGGTGAGCTCTGTGGATCCCTGAGCAGCCCCTTGTTGGTTCACAGTGGGAACTGAGTTCATCAGCTCAACCAGCTTTTTATCTTATTTTATACTATTTTTACTCGGTGTGAGGTCAAGATAGGATCGACAATTTTCATTAATAAGCCTACAACAATTTGTAAATGCTTTATTGACAAAAAATATCCCAGATGTATCACTTTAAGCTGTGTTATATTTATTGTACATAAAAAACGTGCTTGATCAAAATCTAAGACATGCACTTCACTGTATATTTTCTCCTGAATTACTTTAATCACTTTCTGAATCCTAGAAGCCATTCCAAGCTCAAGCTTTTTCTCTATGAATCTTGATTGTTTTAATTGTCTTTCATTTCATTTCATTTCTTAACTATCCCTGACCAAGTTCATTTGTGCTCTCTGCCCATTGGCTGCAGCTGCTTAGAGGTGAGGATGGACTCGGTGCCTGTCAGACCGACAGGGGAGGCTCTAACACAGAAACTCGCAGCACCAAAGGCAGAAAAGCAATTTGAGTCAGTTTCAAACTCAAGCTAAAAGTAACAGATCCCGATTATAATCTCTCAGGCCAGATTCTCAGGCTCAAACTCATTGACTTTAAAAGCTGACACCACTCGGTGGAGGTACTGAGGGGACCTTAACTCCAGCCAGAGTTCCTGAGAGGTGAACGAGCTCTGAAACTGATGGGATTGTGCCCTTCAAAAGCTGAACTCCTCGAGTGCCCAACTAGGAAGCAGAATGCCAACACTGACCAGGCTTTCAGGGAGCTCAGGATGACACCTCCAGTGGATTACAGTAAGCACCAATCAGAATTTCCTCAGCAATTTTCAGGATCAAGTTCTCAGAGCAAGAAATAACAGTATATCTGTCCCACAAGAGGTGACAAGATGTTTCAGCTACTGATATCCACACAGGACAGATGAATCCCCGTGTCTTTCTGTTATAAGCTGCTCACTCTTTGCCAATTCACAAATTTTTAAGGGGAAATTGGTTTTCAAGTAACATTCACCTTACAATGTTTTTGCTTTGTCACAAGGTTAGGTGCATGAACAGTCACTTCAGATGTAGGACAGGATATAACAGTCTTACCTTCTCCTAGTCCAACACAGTTATATGATCCTGGCTTCCTTTGGCATTTTTATTGCTCAGTATCCATCTCTATGGATTATCCCAGGAAATTTTAGAGAAAAAAAAGCAAGTTCTGTATTACTCAGCTGGAAGGAAAAATGGAAAGGAGTTATTAAAGATACTGGACACACTTCATCAAGTGACAAAGAACAAACTCTTCACTTTGGGTAGCTGTAAGTTAAGAACAGAACGAGCAACAGCTTCTTGGGCACAGTGAAACAGAGCTCAGTGCTGTCCAAGGGATGAAATGCCATGCTGGAAAATAAACCAACCTTGGAAGACAGCCTCAGCAGCTTTATCCATCGGTTTAACAGTGGTGGGTCTTGCTAGCTGTCCTGATTTTATGCCACGCTCTGCAATATTGTAGAAAGGAGTTCAGAAACATGACCTGAGAATGGATCAAAAATCAGAAAGCAAATCGAGCTGTAAACATGTTTTTAACCTCACAGTTTCTGATGAGGTAATATTCTGCACTACTGCAGAATGATGACAAAAATACAGATCATACCCAGTATGAAGATAAAGGGTTTTCCCAGTGTCCTGCAAAAATGTCTTAAGAGTCAGTATTCATCTGCAGGGAAAAACAGCACGATTACCTTTGGTTTCACACACTATTCTGGCACGGGGATGCTCCAGGGTGCAAAGCTGAAGCGAACGTTCACACGTTGCTGCACAAGGAGTTTCTGAGGAATAATTCTGCCCACATCGGACTTCAGGATGCTCAATCTCAAGGGTGCAAAAGCTCGAGCCAACAACCCGCGGCCTTGTGCTGCCCTCTGACGGGCTGCCAGCAGCAGAGCAACGTCTGCCGGGACCCAGGAGCCACAAACGCAGCAGCACCGAGGGTTTGGATTGTCTGTGTCGTCATCTGCTCGATTTAAGCCATGCTGCGGTCACTGCTTAACCACAGGCAGTGCTTTAGCAGCTATGCCCCGTGCCTGTGTTCCCATATGAGGGTACAGAGCTCACAAAAAGTTCCTGCAAATAGAAGTGCTGTGTTTGGCAGCGCCGAAATACCGCGCAGCTCACAGCACGCAGTCCTGCCCGTGCCCCCCTCTGCCCCATCGCAACAAGTGGTCCCCATTGCTCCAAGGGATCACACCGAGAAAGGGAAGACCCCACGGTACCCAATTCCCTGAGTCTGAACCCCAAAGGCAACACAGTGTTATTTATCCCTCTACCGCACCAACTTAAGGGATATACAGTGAGTTTCCATGATATTCCCGCACTGTACAGTGTACTACAATATGAAGTATTTCTTTTCCTCATTTAAAAAACACAGTTTTTAAGGCAATCCCAATCACACAGCTCCACACCCCTGGGCCCCACCACCCAACCCCTACTGCCCCTCAGCCCTGTGCCCGTCTCATCCCCTCTATCTCAGCCCTCACCTCAGCTCTCGCAGTGAGCCCCATCACACACCACAAACTCCCCCGTGGAGCTCCAAAATCGCCCTCCTGACACCACAACCCCTCACAGAGCCCCAACACCACGCACCCCAACTGCACTTCACACAGCCGCCACACCTCCTCTCGCTCCCTCTGCAGCTCCANACACTCGCGGGCACTGAGTGACACTCGCGGGCTGAGTGACGTTTGTGCTCCGACTGACGCGCTCACGCCGCGCGCTGACCGACGCTCGTGGTCTGACGCGCTCACTCTCGCACTCACACTCGTGCACTGACGCGCTGATAACACTGACATGCTGGCACTGACACTCGCGCTTTCAGTCACGCGAACACTTGCACACTCACACCGGCTGCCACACTTACTGATTGACGCACGCAGCAGCTGACACACACCTGTCCCTGCTGACACAGACCCGGACCCGCGGGCTCCGTGTGGCAGTCGCACTCATGGGCAGACACACAGCCCCGTTACGGCTGTGCTCAGGCACACCTGTGGTGTTTACACTCCTGCTGCCTGTACTCGTTGGTGTCAGGCACTGACACCTGCTCACACTTTCATGCCTAGGCTCTCCGGGGCACTTACACCCTCACAAGCTTGTGTGCTTGAGTTTGCAGGCTCTCATGCTTCAGGGGACACACTGATGCACTTACAGGCTGACACTCATGCTACTGCTTCTACACTTACCCACAGTTACCATCTGTCTACTGTAAGGACTTCACCTCTCTCACCAGCAGGTCATTGCTCTTTGAAATACACGTGTCCCAGCACCCATCACCTGTTGCTTTTATGAATCTGTCTCTCATGGACACACACAGCACAGGATCACACATCCACCTCGTGCTGCTTGCTCGTGTAACAGAGTCCTTTCTGCTTGGCACTCCTCAGCAGTGCATCCACCTCCTCACACACACACATGCAGTGTGGTTGCCTGTTGTCAGACACTCAGATACACAAGTCTAGGTGTTCTGTCACACACATCAGTGAAGGAAACACCTGATTCCCAACGGGTAGAAGAACACTCCAGGTTTATCCCTACAAGACTGTCTCTCTCACCTCCTTCACCACGTACTCAGCCCAAATTGCAGCACCATTTCATGCATTTCAGTTGCTTACTCCACACTAACAGCTGTTCTCCAGTGTCTCCATGTGCACAGCACTTCACGTACACCCCAGCACACACAGTGCTGTTTCTCACATGCACACTGTACCACAGTCAGTGCACCTTGCTGCAGGATATGGGTAGAGGTCTCCCCTTCCAGTGCTGCCCCCATGTAACTACATGGTTACATGAGGCTGTCACAGCTCTGCAGCCCCCTACCCCAGCTTGATGGAGGCTGTGCTACCTGATGCACAACATCCATCTCTCCCAGCACCTTTCCTACTGTGCCCATGTACTGTTAATGCTGGCCCAATCTCTGTTTGCATACAGAGAAGGAGCTTACCGTCACCTACCCCTACTCCTGCATAGTGAGTGCTCAATTTGTTGCTGTATGTCTCTGAGTGGCTTTTTACCTTCTGTGGAAGCTCTCTGTTCTCTGAAATTCATGCTGTCTCTTGGGTTCCACTTTGCAGACTGTTGAGCCTGGTTCATGCATGCCTGCTGATTTTGAGTGGCATCGACCCTCTTATATGAGTCTTCTTTTTGAAGTGTAAGAGTAAAATACTTCTCAATAATGTTTTAACTGCTTAGGGGGACAGTGACACATATATTCTCCTTTTTGTGGAAGCTCTGATCTAACTGATTTTTTGTTTTTGTAGCTGGAGCCATACATGGATGAAAACTTTGTTTCAAGAGCCTTTGCCACCATGGGAGAGCTTGTACTGAGCGTAAAAATCATTCGAAACAGGTTGACAGGGTAACTGTTTATACTTGTTCTCAATTAACTCTACCACTGCGTCTCTACGCTTGGATTGAACTGTTGGCACTCTACATGGCATCACAGTGGGCTTGTCCATATGAGACCGATTTTCCCTTTCAGCTTTTCACTGTTGCTGCCAATAATATGAGCATGTTGGTGGTAGCAATGGAGAGGACAGTTGCTGACTCTTTGAGCTCCCCATCCATGAACCATCCTGCAGTGCTTCAGCACTCCGTCAGAGCAGCACACGTGTGGCATGCAGTCCATCTGGGGATGCATGTTCTGGGCAGAAGGCTTCAGTGACAAATCTGTTAATTGTAATTGCACAACTACGTGATGCTAGCAGAGGTGGGAGGCCTAACTTAGAAAGGGTCGTGTGAGGACCTCTGGAGTGCATTTGCAATGACTGTAAACGAGATGAAGTATTTTTGTGTTCTTGTAAGTGTTGCAGTTTCATTTTTTCAGTTGTTCAAATTTGGGTGGGAATATTTATGGTCAGTGAAAGGAGGAAGTGGAGTAATTGTGAGCAAAATTATTTTCTGTGTTCCTGTGCTGTCCCAACTTACTGGTAAGTAGGAGCTATCAGTTAGTGGAGGTGCAAGATGACTGTGCTGGGTTCAGTTTGTAGCTAACGTTGACACTTTGAAAAGAAATGGCTTCTATGTATTGCTACTGGGGCAAATTTTCTACCAGTTACCTAAAAATCTAATATTTTTCCTCAGATGTTTTCAATCTGAAATCTTTTTTCTCTCCTGTCCTTTGTCTGTGTTCAGAATTCCTGCAGGCTATTGCTTTGTAGAATTTGCAGATCTAGCTACTGCAGAGAAGTGTTTACACAAAATCAATGGAAAACCTCTTCCTGGTGCTACACCGGTGAGTAAAGTGAATCAGTAGAAAAGCAAAACTGAAGAAAGAAATAGAGTAGAATGTGTATTTTGAGTAATGATGACAAATACATTAAGTAGCAAACTGGGATTTTTCTTTTCTGTGGATATAAATTAATGGCCATAAAGCTGCCTGTGTTCTTGCTCAGAAAAGTGTTGGAAAATGTTAATTTTGGTGTGGATGTCTGGGTAATTCCCAGGTATAGAAATGCTGTGGTGTGTCTTTCTATTTCTGAACCTTTCTGCTATTACCAAAGTTGGAGCGATGAGAAACCAGAGAACAAAGAAAAAAATAGATTGAGTATATGAACCACAGTCCTTCTGTCTCTTTCCATTTTTTAGTTCCATATAAATCTGTTACAGTTTGTGCATTGTGAGATATACACAAGATGAGCTTTCAAGTTGACAATTTTTGGTAACTTTGATTTGCAAAAGTGACTTTTAAACACTGTATTGTTCTTAGCCCATAGGAAGCTAAAGTTATTCAAACCCATTTACAGTGGAGAAATAACTGGTCTGTTGTATAACTGCAGTACATATCGAATACTTCAAAGCTTGGTGCATGGGAAGAAGAGAAGGAATAGTCACAGAGGCTAATTTTAGGGTGTTGACTTGAACGTGTTGTATGTTAAAGTGGGATGGCTGACACAGCTGTCCATTGTACCTGCAGAATTTGGCTGCAGTAGCTGGGATGACTGGTTCATAATGAAACTGTGGAATCACCTCTGTTTGTTAACAGATTAAGGTGAAGTGATGCCTGTTTCAGTGCAGTTAGTCCCCTGTGTTGGGAACTGTGGAGTCTGGGTGGTGTTCCCTGAACTATTCGGTCAATGTTCCCAAGAGGATGGCATCCCCCATTAAAAGGGGTAGATAAGAGGTCTGGAGGTCTTTTTCTGTCCCACTTAATATGCTCTTACTTTTCAAATAAGAGGCCATGCCTAAGGGAAGCCAATCTTCCTAGGTGCTTTCTGTAGTCACAAAGAGAGAAAGAAAGCAGCTTCTGCAATAAGGTAATAACTGAAGCTTGGTTTTGGGGAGTACTGGCCTTTATCCACTGCTTCATTCAAAGTATGATGTTGTTTAGAGGGACAATTTATGTAACACATGGAGAGAATATGGATGTAAGACAGAGACTCAGCATGGGCAGCCTAACTCAGTGCACTCAGCAGGCAGTGGTCCAGCTCTTCACTTCCATTTAGATAGTTTCTGGTTTGCAGAAAACAAAATGTGGCTCGCTCTTGTATTTATTCTTAAATATTGAATCAGTCAAATGAGTAACAGAGAGCTCTGGCTTCTTACTGTCTCTCTTTTACAGAGTTAGTGACAGTTCCTGCATGTGTGGAAATACTTTCAGTTTTCTCAGTGATTTGAAGCCCAAAGTATTGCAGTGAAGAACTAGATCCAAAAGGAAAAGATGAAAGTGCTTCAAAGTGAAATCTCAATTTTGTGTTAGGAGACTTAAGCTTGTAAATGGTCCACGGAAAGAGCTGAGTTCTGCTGCACACCAGTGAACACAAGCATGCAAGGAACATGATTATAGCCTAGAGTTAAGTCTTTGCTCTATTTCCCTTTAATTATTCATGCTATTTTTGAGGGAAGAAAATATATAATGCAAGGCACGGGAACACACTAGGCTCTCCTCTGTATGAAATGTTCTGATCTCTGGGTGATGGACTAACTTGTGTTCTTTGTCCAAACTGAATTCTTTGGTGCTACAGCACTGCATAGCACAGAGAGATGTGTGCTTTGGAAGTCTGTTGGGAGACAGAAAAATTGTTTTGAAGCCATTTTTGCCTTCATACTAGCAAGGGAATCCAGCTTAGTTCTCCCACTGTCTGGGTGAGTTCTGAAACCAGTGTTCTTTTCAAGGAGTGCATCTCCTTGCTTCTTCCTCTGTCAGATCTGTTTTGAAAGGAACTAGCAGCCACTGCTGTGCTGTGCAGTGAGGCTGCAGGTCACTGTGGGCTGAGCATCATGTGAGAGTGTAAACGAGTGCATCGTGCAGAGCCACATATTTAGCCATACTTCCAGAATCAGGGATTGGTCCCATTTCCCAGTGTGGCAGATTCTGGTTTGTCAGTATTGTGGTAGATGAGACATCGAATGTCCAACTGTGTGTGCTACCATTTCATCATAAGACCTTAACATTAGAAGTCATTCAATACTTGCTGTCAGCACCTCAGCCTTCCCACCTTCCATAAAGTGATACAGTTTTGGTACTGTGTAAGGTTTGCCCATCTTTCACTAGCTTTGTGGAGTGCTGAAATGAGAGCAGACCAAACCCTGTGGTGCAGGTCCTTTGCTGCTTTCATTGTTATAGCTGCACTGAAGTGAAGTGAAAATGTTGTCCTAGATACCTGAACTGAATGGCTTGACAGCTCTGAACGTGTCAGTATTTAAAAAAAGTAGATCTATAAAGTAAGCTTATTGCATTTTTCCTAACTGTTCGGATTTACATGGGAACATTTGAATGTATGGATTCATTTTTGCCTTTTTTCAGGCAAAGCGATTTAAATTGAATTATGCAACGTATGGAAAACAGCCTGATAACAGGTAAATGCTCAATATTCAAATCTTAGTTTTGCCTGTTTAATGTCTCTTTATCAATTGTCTTGCAAAGAGCATTCAAAATATGTAAACCCATGAGAGGTACAGCTAGCAAACTTGGACGAGGGAGTATTTGTGTGATGCATACAACTCAGTCTTCTTCCATTCTGTCTAGCAGTGCCAGACAACTAAATCCCACAATTAGAAATGTGGATTGCATTAAACTGTCTTGGAACACGCTATAAATATTTGTGATGCTCTAGCATATTAGGACTTTGTCTGAGGATACATCCCATCATAGTACTACATAGTGCCATGAGTACGTTTGGCACCTAAGGATAGGTGCAGTGGTTTCACAGCACCTGGCTTAACTGGCTGTTGGAGCACAGCAGTCAGCAAAGGGAGGGAGAGGTGCTCTGAATTGCTTTCAGGAGGAGCCCATCCCTCTCCATGGGCAGAGGAAGGCTCACAGTGTCTGTATGGAGTTGGGCAGTGCCCGTGGCTTTCATAATGCCTGGGCAGAAACGCTTACACAGCTGGAGTAAAAACAACACAAGATGTTCAGGTAGGTGTGTGCTAGGGTGAAAACAACACGGTCCTGGAATTTATGAGGGTTGTGTTAGTCATATCTCAGCAATTGTATTTTTAGTTTAGGTAATTATTTATGAATGTTAAAAACCAACAACTTCAGATTAGAATCAAAGTATGAGAGATGGGGCCAAGAATGAGATTTATGTTTTCTATCATTCGTGCAGTTTTGTTTGCTCTGGAAATAGTCACATACTGCAGATGGATAACACAGCCTTTCTGACTGCAGCAGCTTGCCCCAAGAGTAGCAGAGGGAGGATAACTTAAAAAACTTGTCAGTTAAACTTGTCAGTTTCATGTTTTACCTTCTGTGTGGCACAGGTTTGTCAGGAGTGTCCTTTCAAATACTGAAACTTTTTAGCACCCATGTGTCCAATTCATGTACAACAATGTAAGGTCAGTACTTAGGAAATAGCAAACCTATAAATGAGACAGTGATGCTTTCTTGGTACATTAGAAATTCACACACAGTACCCAGCTCAGTATGCCTGAGAACTAAAAAATGAAATCATCTTTGAATACAGAACAGTATAACGTAGATTCATTGTGCTGCTTAATAACTGGAAAAAGTATTGATGATGAAGATGGTCCTTTAATATCAGTTTTCTCTGAAGTCAGATTTTTGGGCTCATCACACTTTTTGTTTTTGTGCTTAAGAATTTTTCTTTTGATTTCTTTAGTCCGGAATACTCACTTTTTGTGGGAGACCTGACTGCTGACGTGGATGATGGCATGTTGTATGAGTTTTTTGTTAAAGTTTATCCATCGTGTAGAGGTGGAAAAGTTGTTTTGGACCAGGCAGGAGTATCCAAGTAAGTCATCTTTTATTCATTCTTTTCTTTAGCTTCACATTCTAACATAGGAAATATGCAACAAGGAAAGAAGAATAGTTTAGATTTTAGTGGAATACACACCTGCTAAAATTCTATCTTTCAGATAGAACTGTGCTTTTACTGTCTTTGGGTTATTGAGTATATATTCCTATGGAAGCTCTGCAGGTTTTTGTTTCAAATTGGGTAGGGCAAACAAAGCTATGGTTCATTAGCAAGGAGTTAGGATCCACCTTGTTCATCTTTACTGAAAATGTCTCATCAAAAATAGATGTCAAAATTGTTCTTTATGTTAATAAAGCATTTTCTGAATTGGAGAACATGAATTCTTTTTTATTTTCTTAGGAGAGAGACCAGTTGGCTAGCATCCTTGTTTTCAGGACAGAACATGGCTCCAATGAAACACAATATTCTGACACAATAGCTATGAGAATGTGGTGACAAGACGTAGAATGTGGCTGTAGATCTCCCTCTTTCTCACGTAAGGGTTTCTCACTCTTAGATATGTTGGTTTGAAGGAATATCTGGAGGTGTCTTGTCCAACTTCCCGCTCTGAGCAGAGCTGCTGCCAACACTAGCTCAAGTCAGAGATGAACTATGTTGCCTGGGAAGTCTCCCAGGCTGAGATGATGTAAGTTGTCTGGGCAGCCTGTCCCAGTGCTGCATAGCTCTCTATGAAGAAGTTGTGCTACATAACTTAAGAAGTCTTCCTAACGTCCAACCTGAACCTCTTGCAGAGCTGCTCAGTCACTCTCAGGCTCTTAAGTACTTGTGCTGTTACTGCCTCCTCTCCTGAGACCAGCTGTGCCCTCCTCCATTCCTGCTCTGCAGTATAGTGATGGGTGATGTACTCTGGGCCATCAAGTGGGCTTTGGGAACAGTTCCTCAGTGCAGACCTCAGGGAAAGGCAGCCTTTGTTCCCTTGGGATGTGGGGAAGGGGCAGTGACTCCAGTTGGTCGCTGGGAGCCCGGACCGGTCTCGCCCAGTGTTGCTTCCAGCTTCCTTATGACTTGTGCACTTACTCAAGGCTGAGGCAACTGCAAGTGCCAGGGTGATGGGAGAATGGGTGTTGGTGTTTGTGGATGTGCCCCATGAAGCCCTGAGCTTGCAAGGGTTTTCCCAGCACCTGCTGTCCAAGCAAGAGAGGAGCCTGGAGCCTCGTGCTGGAGTGCTGTGCCTGCTTCCTTGCTTTCTGCCATGGGTGCAGGCTGGGGGTCTTCTTTTAACTGCTGGGACAAGGCAGAATGTCTGCCAGGGAGATTCTGACTCCAATAGAAGGATTTGGGGAGGGATCTTTGATATTCTTGGGCTCTTTAGTTTGCCTTAGGGTTTTCTGTTGTTTTGTTCTGCTTGGAGGTGTCTTTTTTTTTTGTATTTTGTTATGGATATGGTTCTCTTCCTCCCTTCCTCCCTTCCTCCCTTCCTCCCTTCCTCTCTTTTTTTTTCCCGTATTAAAATCTGCTGATATGAAAAAACTAAGCATCTGGAAATGTTCTTCTCTGCCTTGGTGCAGCCAGCTATCCATACCTACACCCTGCATCTAGCTCCTTGTCCACCTCTCATTCAGAGCTGGCAGTATTCCTGGTTTCACTTGCACACTCCTGTTCCCAGCTGAAAGCTGCTGCAGCCTTTGTAACTGAGTAGAAACTTACACACTGCTGTGTGTGAACAACCATAACTGAGTTAGATGTTGACTTAAAGCTGGTTTGATTTGCCTCTGTGCTTTCACAGAGGGTAAGTTGAACTAAGGCAACCAATTTGAAACGCAGCGTGTACTCATGTAGAGTTTTGCTCTTGCTTAATTATCCACTTGGTACAGAGAGAGGCCTGAGCTTTGATTTGGGCTCCTTTGTATGGGGAGTGCACACGTAAATAAATATCCAGATTTGTATTTATAGCTTGCTGTGCATGGTATTGCATTTTATGGGGCACCGACTGCTCTGTAATAACTTCCAGTGTGGATACAGTGTGAGTGCTTCCTGATGACACTTTCAAAACTATTGTGTGCATTACTTTGCATTTAATTGTTCCCACAGAATGGATAATGTGCTGTGAATTCACACCCTTGCTCAGGGCTCTTTCTTTTCCTGGGCAGCCAAGCACCTCCCATAGTGCTTCCTTTACCCAGGTGGATTCCTCTTCCCCTCCCAACCTAAGTCTTTGATCTTTGTGCTGCGTGATGGCCCATCCCATGCTGGGATCCTGGCACTGCCTCTGGTTGCTGTTGCATTGCTTGTGACTCAGTGCAGCATCACGTCCCACACAAAGGACTTTTGGGATTGGGAGTGGGGGTGGGAGTTAGTGGGGTCGGTCTGGCTGACATAGGCTGTGCTGTAGTGCTGCCGTTGGGGGTTTGCTGGCTGAACGCTGCTGCTCGAGTTGTGCTATCAGAACAAGTTTTAGCAGCTGGGTTTTAAGAGCTCAATGGAGGATAATGATGGGGCAAGTAGTTGTTAGGAGTGACAGAAAGTCAAATTGGTGTTTTCCTGCCCAGAAAAGGGCTCGATTAAAAAGCACATCTCAGTGGATCCTCCAGAAAAGCAGTGCTGTTCTTCACCTGGGGCAGCTGTAGGTGCAGTGGCGATGCCTTTGTCTTGTCGGTCCTGAACTCACTTGCAACTGTTCAGATTAGCTGTACTCTCCCAGTATGGAGCTGAGATTTGAGGCTTTGCTGCTGTCTGTTGGTGCACTTTGACATGTCTTGTGTCAGCTCACTTCGAGCTCCCTGGGATCTGCTGGTGGATAACATGCCTTACTTCTCTGCAGCCCTTGGAAGTGCTGCTGAAGCCAAGATCTGAGCGTTCAAGCTCTCTGCAAAGAAGGCAAAGCAGCTGGAAGAGGAGATCTCAACTAAAAGCTGTGGTGGAAGCAATTCATTACTGTGTTTTGCAAAGCCACTTTAGATTTCACCGTCAATACTGCCCCAGAAAAATAAAATAAAAAAGCAGCAAGTCTTTATTTGCTCCTGTTTGATACCAATTCTGCCATATCTCCACAGAGGTTATGGGTTCGTGAAGTTCACAGATGAACTGGAGCAGAAAAGAGCCCTGACAGAGTGCCAAGGAGCTGTGGGGTTGGGCTCTAAACCTGTGCGCTTGAGTGTGGCTATACCGAAAGCGTGAGTATGAGAGCACCCAGCTGCCCATGGAAGAGCAGCATCATGGGGAATCACACTGCTTGTAAAGGTCTTCTGGTGCTTTGGGTGCATATCTTGGATGTTTCCATCACGAAGTAAAGGAATACACACAAATCTAGTGAAGCAGTTAGAATATCTGAGTGCACAGGCATCAGCATTTGTGGTGTTAGTTCGAGACTGAACTTCTTACACTGTTTTTAATTATTTAAATGCTTAAATGCACACACACACACACACACTGTATTTAAATATGGTTGTTTTAAAAGTATATGTTCCTGTGCGTTCAACTGAAATAGTCTGAGTCTTCTTATTGACTCCTGGATAGCAAAGCTCAATTACCTTGTTCATTCTATTACAATGTCTGCTAAATATAAAATTCTTGGGCAGGGATTAACTTTTTTTTCTGTGTTTGTTCAGAACCTGATACAATGAGATCCTGCTCTGACTTGGGGCTCGTAGCACTAGGGTAATACGAATAATAGTTATTGCTCCCTATTTGAATAATATGTAGATTTTCAGTGACTTCAGAAGCTGTGGGGGGATAAGGAAGAGAAATGGGGATGTATTGTGGTGAGAAGACTGATGTTTCCCTCTGCCTGCTTCTCACTGATGTCAACATTAGGTATAGCTTTGTGCATAACGTGTTCTCATTTTCAAGCAACATTTGTCATCTCATTTCAAATCTCAGTGGTCAGGTGGGATTCCCTATTTCTTGGAAACGCTGTCTCTTTATGGCAAGGAGTGAGAATTTCAGTTAGCTCGCAGGTTGTTTAAGGTTAATTTTTAATTATCTGTAGTTGATTTTATTTAAGAACTCTTTATTTGCATCGAAGGTCATCCAATGAAGTGAGGGGGGGACAATCAGTAGTTGCTTAGGCTTCTGTATGGCAGCAGCAGAAGGAGAGGTTTTGGACCTTTCTCACTAAAAGAAACCCCAGTCCTTCTGCAAGGCTCTGAGACATTAACTCTTCATGAGAAGCAAGACTCAGAATCTTGCCTCCAGAAGCTGCAGAATACTTCATCTCATTTATCAGAAGGAAAAGGGGCCCCAAAAATCTGGATTGTGGTTCAGGATATTCTAAACTGAGGCTCGTAGTCCCAAACTGTTCCCTTTCCAAAGCTAAGAGGTGATCCTAAATCACTCATAAAGAATTGAAGCAATGCTTGTTAATGAAGATGAATATGAGTACAGGAAGGAGGTTTAAATATAAACCACTTATTTCTTTCTGCATATGTATGTGAATGATAAAGATTTCTTCATTAAATAGCGAGAGCATTTTGAAGGCTGAATTGTGCATGATAGATGGAAGCCTGTTTATATACCATACTGTACCTTAAACTATTCCACTTCTGCTTTTTCATAACTGTTCTGCATTATGTGTAACTTATTCCTGCATTATTTTTTTAAGTAACCGTATGAAACCAGCGGAGTACAATCAGATGTACAACTATAACTATAACCAATATTACCAACAGTACCACAGTTACTACGCACAGTGGGGCTACGACCAGAACACGGGCAGCTACAGCTACAGCTACCCCCAGTATGGCTACACACAGAGCACAATGCAGGTAGGACAGCACACACAGCTCGCCCTGCAGTGACTGCAGCACAAAAACACAGAGCAAATTGCAGATGTGATGAGTGCATGTTGCCTGCAAGCTCTGCTGTCTTAGCATAGCTCCTTAGCGAGGAAGCAGAGCTGCTCAGCAGCACCTGGCTTGCACTGTTGTCTTTTGAGGGGGTTATTGCTAGGACCAGGTGGGTATAAGGGGGCTCTAACTACAGTTGTCGTGGTGGAAGGCTTCTGGGATCCTTTGTAAGCTTGTTTTAGCAGCTAAAACAGATCAAGACAGCCACACGTTGCCATTTCAAGAACTACTGCCTCTTTTTAGGATGGAGCCTGCCAGGAGGGGATCAGAGGGCTTGAGTGTGAGGAACACTGCTGTAGTCACTCAGATTTAAAAGTCAGTATATGACAGTCGTAATCAGCAGTTTATGTTTTTGGTTTTTTAATATTATTGTCTGCCACCCTAAGGGTTTCTTTGTCCTTACAGACATATGAAGAAGTTGGTGAGGATGCATTGGAAGGTATGTTTCTTGAATTCTTTATTGAAGTCATGTGTTTCCTTGGTACTGATTGGAGATAGCCTTTCTCAAACTGGCCTTTAGAATCAGAGTACAATGTACCTTTGTCTGAGTAAATAAAATAGAATATCCCATCTCTGTGAGATCTGCTAGGGCTGGGGCAGTCAGGTCGTGATGATGGTTTGGGGCTTCCTCCACATTACTGTGATGAAACTGACATGTTTATGGGGTGTGGGTCTTTTCTAACCCATTTCATAGAGTGACTCAGATTGGGAAGGACTTTCAAGATCATCAAGTCCAACTGCAACCAAACCATAGTGCCCTAACTCTTACGACACACCTCTAAATCACGTCCCTGAGCACCTCATCCAGATGGGTTTTAGATACATGCAGGGATGGTGAGCCAGCCACCTCCATGAGGAGCCTATCCCAGTGCTTAACAGCCCTTTCTGTAAGGAAGTTTTCCCTTACATTCAACCTAACCCTCCCCTGGTGCAACCTGAGGCCGTGTGCCCTTGTCCTGTCACTGTCACCAGTGAGAAGAGACCAACCCCTCTCTCACTGCAGTCACCTTTCAGTTATTTGAAGAGGGCAGTGATGTCTCTCCTCAGCCTCCTCTTCCTCTTCTTCTTTAACGCAGAACCTGTTTGTTTTCTCCTTTAGATCCAACACCTCAATTGGACATCCAGGAAGCAAATAAACAGTTCATGGAGCAGAGCGAAGAGCTCTACGACGCCTTGATGGACTGTCACTGGCAGCCCTTGGACACTGTCTCGTCAGAGATCCCAGCCATGTTGTAGCCTCATTGCTGAGGCACTGTGTGAGGAATCCACCAGTGCGCTCTGTTACACTGCAACTGGATCCTGCAGGAGTGAGGGGTGGCCCTTTCCCACTCAGGTCTGTTCCTGGAGGTACAGGGGGAGCGTGGTGTTTCCTGTACAGCGTGAGTCCCGTGGGAGCATCGCCATCACTTCTGGTCACAGTGGGAGTTACAACTGCAGCAGTTTTATTCCTTTTGTCTTGAAGTGAACTCTTAAAACTACTTGTAATTTATACACCTTCAACAGGATGGCACAGGGGAAAGACTACTCCAGCACACAATAAAAAAGTTGGTCTTTTAAGTCAGATTACCCATTGCTTTTTGGTTCGTGCCCCCCCCCTTTCTGTTTTGCTGCCCTCTGAACTGACTTTAGTCGTACGATCCAACTCTTGGCAATGTGTTGGTTTGGTTTGGTTTTTAAGAGTCACTGTCAGATAACACTAAAACGTCTCGAAAGCTTTCTGGTGACTGGGTGAAGCTGCTGGAAGTTGAGTATGGGAAGGAATCATGTGGATGAAAGCCTGTGTTCTGCTTAATCTAAGCTGTGATGAACCAGCAAGTTTATAGCTTGGTGTTCCTAAGCATATTGGAGAGCAAAGGCAGAAAGGTGTGTGAGAAAACTGCTACAGACTGCTGCCTTCTGCTTGGTGGTCTCCAGCATGTTTGGCTTGCCTCTCCATCTGTGTGTGAGGAAAGAGTTCCCCACCAGCCAAGGAGTTAAGCACTTCTACCAGCGACCTTGTTCACATGTCACTGTATGTACGATGCCTTTTCCATTGTGGACAGGCCTTGATGGTGTTAAGGTTTCACAGTGTCTTCCATTGTCAGAGTAAATATGGTGAAACTGAAGATCTTGTAGCAAAAACGGGTCAGAGCAATCAGTATATTGTGCAACAAATTGTTGCTGGCTTGGAAAGTGGTTTTCTACTGAATGTTGTATAAGCTGGATGGAGAAGCAATATGTTGAAGCGAATATTACGTTGCTTTGGAGGTGAAAGCAAAAATGATAGCACTTATGTACATGTTATAAGCCCTTTTCAGGCTTTTGTGCCTTAAACTCTTTGAGAGATAGGATGAGATGAACTACCTGTAATAAATGTCTGTCCAAGAAATTGGTAACTGAGATTGCTCGTGCATGGCATTAAGTTACCTCCCTCCCTCCCCATATCGATGCAGAGATTTGCCACGAAATTGAAATACTTTCATAAAGCCTACTTCTGCTACACCTCTGTCTGTTTGTGATGTATTTGTCAGTCTGTGGTCGTTTCTATCACCTGCAGTGGTGGACGTGGCTGTGAGTGAGGGTAACGGTGCCCTGGGCTGCGTTTGGCATCTTTCTGATGTGCTGAGAGGACTCTGCATCCTCATCAGCTGCAAACTGTTATCTCCCACTGAGCTTTTGGCAGCACGGTGGACTGGAAACAGTGTTCTGACCTTTGATTGTTCTGAACTGAAGGAAATGACCGTTCCTGGTGTGTGCTGGTCACATTGCAGGGGCAGCAGTGAGAGCTTCTTCCCTTCAGTGAAGCTGCTCGACGGTGCCGGGTGCTAAAAATGATGTTGCTCTACTCGAGAAGATGTTGTTCAGTACAGTGGCACTTCAGAGGTGATGTAAAGGTTTTTACACTCTGCTCTTACACATTTTCTACAACAGTGCTGCTCTGTGTGCCCTTCATTCTCTTCTTGACCTGCCCTTCCCTGCCCTCCCCCCCCCATTTCAGCCTTCATTATACAGCCCCTCCTGATTGAAGCCACGCTTCCTTTATCTACAGAAACCTGTGCTGCTGTTGGAAGGCCGCCCAGCACTGCTGTCCCGTTTAGCATTCCCTACCGCACAGATCAACCGTACCCTGCGAAGCTCTGTGTTACACACTGCTGACACCTGCTGGAGAGCAAAGGGAAGCCAGGCTGTCTGAAGGGCGGTGGGACAGAGCAGCACCCCTCGCAGGCAGTTGCCCATGGGCAAAATCGTTTTGCTGTCTTCTTTCAGTCCTGTGGCAGAGAGAACGTTGGGAATGATTAATCTGATCCATCATCGGTGGCATCCCCAGGCTTCTGGGGTTGCTGTGTGTATGCAGGATCAGGAAGAAGCCAGGGCTTTAGGAGAGCACATCCGTTTCTTACAGTCATGTCAAAGCTGGGAATTACCTTAGGGAGAAACTGCTCCCACTCGGAGAGCTGGGGTGAGTGAAAAAGGAGGCAGTATGTACTCTGCACCTTACTGTGGGTGGGAGGGGTGCAGTTCCAGGCTTGGTGACACAAGGAAGCACCCACCACGGCGTAAGGAACATCGTAGATGTGGGGTTTTAATCTCTGCCATCCTCTTGGGGTTGTTTGTGAGAATCTCAGCCAGTGCTCTGCTGAGCTGGTAATCTCACCGTGCTCCTGCCCACATGTCATTTATCTCCATGCTCCTTGCCAGCTCCTGGCTGCTATTGCAGCACCTGCAGCAGGGAAGGCACTTTGATGTGGAGCTACAAAGCAGGCGGTCACCTGCACTTGTGGTGTTTGTTTTGGGATCCCAGTTTAAGAGAGCGTGGGAGAAACACTCATGGATGGCTGAAGGAAAAGCCCTAATTAACTTCCACACAGTGCCACGCGGGATGAAAAGCAAGGACTCCGTGCAGCAAGATGAATTCTGCTTTTATCTTCACGTGCTGGAGGCAAGAAATGCAAGGCAGGTGCTATCATGGATTGTGTCGTCCTTGAAAACTGCATCTCAGCCTGGGACGGACTGAAGCGTTCTGCCTTAAACACCCACAGCTTCAGCATCCTGATGTCACTGGGCCGAAACACAACAATCTGATCTGGGTCATCCTTCACACTGCAGGAGATCCCAGAGGCTGAAAGCGCAGGTTATCTGCAGGTTATCTTCTTTTCTCCAGGCTGCACAAGCTCAGCTCCCTCAGCCTGTCTTCACAGGGGAGATGCTCCAGCTCTCTGAGCA
>VXAB01006890.1:22400-33677 GCA_013399175.1 Odontophorus gujanensis | reverse complement strand
GGGGGGGGGGGGGGGGGCGGTCCCGCGCCCGGAACTACGACTCCCAGAATGCACCGCGGGAGCGCCCGTCCGCAGCAGCCAATCAGCGCGCGCGCTGCCTCCCTCTAAAAACCCGCGGCGGGCCGCCCTCGGCCTCTTTTCGCGATGGCGGTGATGCGGGCGGTATCCGCCGCCATCCGCCCCGTGCCACTGTCGGTGTCCCCGGGGCTGTCGGTATCCGGGCGCTGTGGGATGACGGCGTTCCCTCCGCGGGTGAGCGCGTGCCCGGGGATGCGGGTGGGGTGGCGGTTCCGGGNGGGGGGGCACAGCGCGGTGTTTCTGTTGCTTTAAGTGTTTTTCTCCCTTAGGAGCGGTGCGGAGATGCTGCTCGAGGTGGCACAGCGGTGCTGGGCAGGTGAGCGGTGCTGGGTCCCCATAGGTGTGAGTGGAACCTTCCTCAGCTCCTCCTGAGCTGCCGGCTTCCCCTTACTTCGTGCACAGAGGGGTGGAGAGGGGGCTTTCTGCGGCATCCTTTATCCCAGTTGTGATCCGGAGGAATCAGTTGTGATCCGGAGTCAGCAGACTGCTCCACTTCTGCTGCTTTTCACGGCTTTTCCAGCTGTAACAGGCTTGGCCGAAGCCACCCTGCATGTTAATCCAAGAGCTGTGGCTCTGATGTAGCTGCAACTCTCCAACAACATGCGAGAGCAACAGGAAGGTCTTTGACTGCTCGGCCTCTTCTGCCTGTTGCTGTCACTCAGCCCTCCTATATGTTTGCATATAGCTGAGGTGTGAGCACTGTGGCAGTTTGGGGGTTGGTTGTGTCAGTGTTGATGATGTCTGAAACTTGCTGCTGATTTTGATGTGTTGTTGCATTGTGTTCCAGGGTTTCTCACTGTTCTGGAGCTCCACTGCCTGCTGATAGACCCAAGGTGAGAGCGTGTGCCTTTGTCTGAGCTCTGTCCCTCCCGATCCCTTTCCCATCAGATCTGAATACCGATCTTGTGGTCAAAAAAGGAGGAAAAGTAAAATTCAGACTGGCCTTGGCCTCTTTGCTGGCACAGCCCTGCTCTGAGCAGGGCCAGTTTGAAGACAATCAGTGCTTGCCTTGCTGCACTGGGGTGGCAGCAAAATGGAGACATGGGGTGAGGGTTTGTGCTCTGCTGCTTCCTTGGGCTGGATCTGCTGCTCTGATTCTTAGTGCACAGTGGCTGTCGGAGATGCTTACCTGTGGTTCTGCTGTCTTTTTCAGGAGCTTCATGCTTAGTGGAAGAGGCTGAGAGCTTTGAGATCCTGTGGAGAGGGTTGGTTTGCTTTGCTTAAGGCTGAAATTGTGGAGAAACTGAAGTGGAGCACCTCAGTGTCCCTTGTGAGTAATTGCCTGGCATTTTGGGGATTGGAAGTGAGATCTTGTCAGTACTTGTTAACAGGGTGGTGGAGGGGGTTTAGTAGTTGGGAGTTACAAACTTCATTAAAGGTCTGTATTTGGACGGCCTCATTTGTAGGGCAGAGCTCCTGTGGGATGAGCTGTTCCCTAATGTTGCTCCGAGTACAGCCTGGTCAGTGATGATGCCTTTCTTTGGAGACAGCTGGATGAATCCTGCGGATATGGGGCTGAGGCCAGGCTCTGGTGTCAGCTGCAGTCACTGCACGCTGTCTGACTGCACTTCATCCCAGATGA
Organism: Odontophorus gujanensis; assembly: GCA_013399175.1. Lineage (NCBI taxonomy): Eukaryota > Metazoa > Chordata > Aves > Galliformes > Odontophoridae > Odontophorus > Odontophorus gujanensis. Next base: position 32,017 of record VXAB01006890.1, on the reverse strand, counting down.
ATTCTTTTTTTTCTTTGTTAGGTTTGTATGGATGATGGACCCAAGTGCCTTCAGTCCTGAAGGAGCAGTGGTCTGCACAACCTCACTGTGGCTGCTCTGTGAGTTGGGAGCTCACCCAGGTGGGAGAGCTGCAGAGGTGCAGCAGTCACTGAGTGCTGTGGGCAGGGGGAACCTGAGGGGGGCACTGCCAGAGCTCTCATTCAATGCTCAGTGAGGAAGGACATTCCCTGCTACGGAGTTCTGTCAGAAGAACTGCTTACAGGAAGGCCAGGATAGGAAATATTTGAATATGGTATCCAGGTCTGGGGCCTCCAGCACAGGAAAGATGTGGAGCTTCTGTAGGGATGGCCACGAGGTGATGAGAGGCTGGAGCAGCTCTCTGACAAAGACAGGCTGNAGGTGCAGCAGTCACTGAGTGCTGTGGGCAGGGGGAACCTGAGGGGGGCACTGCCAGAGCTCTCATTCAATGCTCAGTGAGGAAGGACATTCCCTGCTACGGAGTTCTGTCAGAAGAACTGCTTACAGGAAGGCCAGGATAGGAAATATTTGAATATGGTATCCAGGTCTGGGGCCTCCAGCACAGGAAAGATGTGGAGCTTCTGTAGGGATGGCCACGAGGTGATGAGAGGCTGGAGCAGCTCTCTGACAAAGACAGGCTGTCTTCCTTCTGGACAAGAAAAGGATCTGGGGAGACCTCACTGTGGCCTTCCAATTTTTAAAGGAATACCAGAAATGGGAGGGAAATGAACTTTATGCACACTAGATAGTGATGGGACAGCAGGAAATGTGGGTGGGGGTTGGAGCTTGGTGGTCTTTGAGCTCTTTTCCAACCCAAACCATTCTATGGAACTAGTTTTCCTGTGTTTCAGGTACTTTGGTCTGTGCTCACTGCTGTGTCCTCTCCTGCATTGTACCCTTTACATGGGGTAAGGGCTGGGTAACACAAGGTAGTGCTATGCTACACCAGGTTGGGACTCAGATCTGGCCTTTCCCAGCCTGGCCATGGATATGGGGACAGTGACAGGTGCCCTCCACATCCCCCTCATGCCCCTGAGATTGTCTGTACCTGGGTCCTGTGGCTCTGCCAGAGTTGGAGGGGCAGCTGAGTGCAGGGCTGGGGATGGCTGCCCTCACTGCATCAGCTGTGGGCACACAGTGCTGAGGTTTGGGCACAGCACATATGCTAAAGAGTCCTGCAGTTCATTCTCACCTGTTCATCCCTTTAGACACGTAGCTCCAGGCATATGATTTCCTGAAGCTTTACTGTGAAGATCCTTCCATTGCAGTGTCTTAAGTGATTTTCTTATAATAGTAAAATCAATTTTATGGAATACAATGTTTTGTGCTGCTTGTCTGTCAGCCTCTGATGTCTTTGGTTCTCTGGGAGGTAATATGTATGTGCCCAGAAACAAATTTTAAGTCTCCTGAAGTGCTCCAGGGGTTCTTAGGGTGCTGTACAGTTGCTGGAGTGTTCTGGGAGCAGTCTGGTGCAGCCCAGAGCATACTGGGGCACGCATGGACTAGAATGGAGTGCACTGAGAAGCAACAGGAGTACTGTAGTGTGCTCCAGAGTTCACTTTGGCATCCTTGGAAGCCTCTAGGATGCACTGAGAGACAAAGGCAAGATTTGGGAGTCCATTAGTGTGTCCTGGAGTACATTGGATGGCCTAGGGAGATCTCTAGGATGGACTACAAAGCCTTTTGTGTTACCCTGGGGGGCTCTGGAAGCATGTTAGGATGTAGCCAAGTACACTGGGGGGACTTGGACATCCAGTAGGGCAGACTGGGAAACTAGTGAGGAGCCCTGGAGTGTGCTGAGGAGCTGTGAGGGCTCTGGGATGTACCTAGGGCTCCCCAGAGCATGCTTAATAGCTCTGGGACATGCCTGGACTCTCTAGAGCTCATTATGGCGCCTTCAAGACCTGGAGGCACTGGTTCCCAGTGTTCTCATGTGCCTGGGCCTATGCTCTGGGTGTGACTGTGTGCTCCAGGGCATTTAAGAAGCTTCCCTGGGCTCAGGCCTATGTAAGCTGGCTCCTAAGGTTATGCCTGGGCTCACCTGCGTGGTCTAGAGCACGGGAACCTACAGCCCTGTTTGGGGCTGGTTATCCCAGGACATCCCCCTTGTTTCACTGACCTGCTTCCGCAAAGCACCATCACGTGTACTCCGCCTTCAGCAGGGTGCTCCGAGCCCTGCAAAGGCCATTTCAGCGTCCCCAGAGATGAGCGCTGTCACCCGCAGCGGTTCACCGCCCTGGGAAAGTGGGCTCTCTGTTCTAACCGCTCTGCGCTGCCAGTCCGCCAATCTCTATGCTAATTGGTCCTCCAAGCAACACTGCGCATGCGCGCAGGGGCGCAGCCGTGGCAGCTCGCCGTTCTCACCGCTCCGCGCGGTGCGTCCGCCCGCCCCTATTGGGATTCGTCCTCCAGCACGTAACGCGCATGCGCACGAAGGCACGGCGCTGCCGCCTGTCGGACACAGTGCGGTACTGCAGGCGCCGCTCTGCGCACGCGCAGTGGTGCGGAGGCTCCCGGGCTGCGCACGGACGGCAGAGCCGCGCTGCCGGTACGTTGGGCGGTGTGGGAGCGGCGGGGACTGCGCTGAAAAGACACGAAACGGTCCGCAAAATGCACCCCGGGGCACCGCCACGGGGGAAGAACGCCGCTTCGGTGTGTGCGTCTACTTACCTGCGTGCAGCGCAGCAACGGAAAGCCCCGATTGCCTCGGTGCCCCGCAACCTGCCGTTGCGGACGGGGCTGCTCCGGGCACGGAGGGGTGCGGGCATCGCACCCACCGCACGTGTCGGGGTGGCTGAGGGTGCCCAGGGGCTCTCAGCACCATTGGGTGCCCCGCTGCTGCTCGCCGAGTGCTGGCGGCATTGCAGCAAGGTGCGCTGCAAACCCTCCGGGGAACCCGTGGGAGCTCAGGGAGTGTTGTAGGGTCCCCCAGAGTGCGCTCCGGCAGCTTTGGACTTCAGGGAGCCCGAGCGGAGACCACCGAAGCAGAGCGGACTTCAGCGAACTTAATAGAAGAGCAGCGAACCCCTCCTCTCGTTTCCTCTATCCTCGTTGCTGCCTGGTGATAAAATCTCCCTTTGTTAACTCTAATCGCCACCAAGATGTATCCGTACATCACTTGTCAGCAGTGACAGCAGAGAACCCGTCGTCGTCGGTTTTTTTGCCCCTTCCTTTAAAGGTATATCACTGAACACTGTGTGCAGATCCGTGTGTCTGCGTTGTGCCGCAGGACTGGGGCAGGGAGACGGCGTTCAGACCCCACCTCCTCCTCATATGTCCTCAGGGACCCAAATCTCAAAACCTGCAGCGACAAACTGAAATCCCAAAGCTTTTCAGGCACATATAGGAAACATCTGTAACATCAGTGATGCTCGGGAAACATTGCATTGCTGTGTCTGTATCTCCTGCCCCGGAACGCCGTGCTCTGGATGCTGTAGAGTAGCAAAACTGCCACTGACTTCAGAAGGGCCCGATTCTCACCACCCAGAAAGCGTTACGAGTCGTTAAGAAGTCGTTGCTACCTCAGGCTCATTTGGTGGCACAGTTCGGTGCGGATGTTTTATGAAATCATCCTTTTATTTCTTCTTCCTTCCGCAGCCCGATGACGATGACGACAGCCGTGCCACTGATCAGCAGCACTGTGCTCTCAGTCAATGTGACCAAGTCCCAAGAGCAGAACCTCTATCAAAGTAAGGAAAGTCGTGGGGCTGTGGGGCTTTTTGGTTTGTTTGTGACCAATACCTCTGGCTGAGGGTAGCAAGGCCCTTCAGGGGGATCTAGAGGGCCTGCATCAGGAATAGTGCAGCCAGCAGGAGCAGGGAGGTGGTCATCCCCCTGTACTCAGCACTGGTGATGCTGCACCTCGAGTACTGTGTTCAGTTTTGGATGGGCTGCCCAGGGAGGTGGTGCAGTTGTTGTGTTCAAGAGGCGTCTGGGTATGATGAGATATGGTTTAGCAGCTCATGGTAGCAATGGTGATGGGTGGACAGTTGGACTGGATGATGTTCCACTGAACAAAAAGAGAAATTATTTAAAAAAGAAAACGAATGTGGGTTTTTATTTTTTTTTCCATTTGCTTCTCTGTAGCTTTTTAACCTTTAAATTCAGCAAATTTCAAACAAAGCAATGACAACTTCTTCATAAAGACCTTCTTTTTTTTTTTTTCTGCTTCCCTGCCAGGTTCTGGAGCAATAGTTGCTGCCATTGTAGTAGGAGTAATCGTTATTTTTACAGCGGTTCTGCTGATACTGAAAGCATATAACAGGTATGTGGCTGAGTCCTCCAGCGAGGAGAAGCAAGGTGAACCAGAATCAGTTGTGTGCTCCCACCTCACGGGCGTTCTCATTATTTGCTGATGAGAATTTCAAGCAGAATCTGAAGTGTAATGTGCTTTGATTGAGTGTCCTGGAAGCCAGTCTGTAACAGGATGGCTCTTAGCAGGCAGTGCTTGATAGATATTCTTTGGGGGCTTCTGTTGGTGTAAGGAGGGGTTGCTGTGAGCATCGTGCTGCCAGAGCAGAGCTGATTTCTCCATCTGAAGGCACTGAGTTGTGTACGTGTTTTAGGAGTGCTGTCTTGCCATTTTCTGTCTTTGGAAGGAAGGCCTGCTTGATATAACTTCTCAACAGCTGCTCGATTCAGCCTGTTTCTGTGGGAATCTTCCCAATTCTTACTGTGGGAGACACAAACACCAGCACTGGTAAATATTTCATTTTTACATTTACAGACACATGAGAGGGAAGCGGGAGCTGGAGCCCAAAAGCAGCAAAGCATCAGTGCCACCACCTTTGGGGCAGAACAGCAGCAGCATCCCTCAGCATCCCATGGTGACTTCTGTACCTGTAGGCATCCACCTGCAGAGCAGATGACTGTGAATGTGTCCCTCCCTTCGAGAGAGAAGTGCTGGAGTTTATCTTACACGGACCCGGACTCCTCCAAAAAGCGGTAACACATTTGGGATGATGAGAGCTGTTATTCTGTCTCTGCATTGTAATTTTTCCTGCTTTCTGTCTTTGGGAGGAAAACAGAAAGCTCTGGATGCTTTCTGTGTGCTGAGAATCAACTGGTGAAGGGATACAGATCATCTGGGATGCAAGGAGCCCTCCCTCAGAGCTTTGGGTGTGGAAAGATCAAAGCAGCCAAGCTATTCCTTTGGAAAGAAACACGCACACTGATTCTGTAGAGCTTTTGCTTCCCCCAAGTTTAAGCTTTTCCAATCCTGCAATGACTGGTGAGAAAAAGAAGGAAAAATTGGACTTGCAAGTGACACACAACTCAGGTTGAGGTTTGTTGAGGTTTATGCAAAACAGGTTTGTAGTCTGTTTTATACACAACTGGTAACGTGGGAAGTTGTAAAACTACATTTATCTTTGGTCATCTTTCACGTTTCTAATACCACGTTTGTATGTAGGGAGAAAAAAAATGACTTTTTTTCCGAGTGTATGTTGAAACATTTCTACTAACCTGGTCACCTGCTTGTTTCCCAATGAACTGAATGCCCATGGATTTTCCCTCTCGTGCCAAGATTGCTCTGGGTTCAGTACTGCCACTGCAGTGTTTTCCCTATCTTGAAATCTGAGAAGTCCTTTAAGTGAACAAAGTAAACATGAGAAGGCAGTACAGAGCAAGCATGGCATTACACACTGCTTTTCTACAGCCTGCCTCCTGAAATGCTTTGTTCTCCATTCCGGACAAGGTTTGATATATTCCTAAGGTTGATTTATTCCTAAGGTTGATTTATTATTTTTTCTGCTGTAGAAAGTCACCGAATGCGGCGGTGTTTTCCAACGATGATGGTCGTGGGTGTAGGGTAACGCAGCAGAGAAATTCCCAAGGTTGTTTCACAGCCCACTGCATGTGCACACACAGCAGCATTGTCAGCACGCTCTGTGGCTCATTGTCCAAAGTGTGCATGGAAAAGCATCCCTAACAGCTGGAGGGTGAGGAAGGAGATGAGTTAAACTCTGCTTTAAACAGAAACACGCAAAGCTCTGAGAAACATCTCTGCTTTTATATCATGTGGAGTGGCTCACTGGGATGGCTGGAGGGACACAGCCTGCGTGCAGCACGCTTTGTGCTCCATGAGTGCTGGATGTGAATGGAGTCACATCCAGCTGGGTACTGCTCACTAGTGGTGTTCCCCAGGGGTCGGTGCTGGGGCCTGTCCTCCTCATTATCTTTATTGATGACCTGGATGAGGGCATTGAGTGCACCCTCAGTTTGCAGATGACACCAAGTTGGCTGGAAGTGTCGACCTGCCTGGGGGTAGCGAGGCCCTACAGAGGGATCTGTGCTGAAGCCAATGGGATGAGGTTCAACATGACCAAGTTCCAGGTGCTGCACGTTGTCCACAGCAACCCCAGGCAACCCTACGGGCTCAGGGCAGAGTGGCTGGAAGGCTGTGCTTTAGAAACAGACCTGGGGGCTTTTGGTTGATGCTCTGCTGAACACAAGCCAGCAGTGTGCCCAGGTGGCCAAGAAGGCCAACGGCATCATGGCCTGTATCAGAAATAGGGAAATAATTGTCCCCCTGTACTCAGCACTGGTGAGGCCACACCTTGTGTTCAGTTTTGTGCCCCTCAGTATGAGAAAGACATCGAGGCCCTGGAGCACATCTAGAGAAGGGCAACAAAGCTGTGAGGGGTCTGGGGCACAGGGCTATGAGGAGCAGCTGAAGGAGCTGGGATTGTTCAGTGTGGAGAAGAGGCTCAGGGGAGACCTCACTGCTCTCTATAACGACGTGAAGGAGCTGAGCTGGGGTCGGCCTCTTCTGTGTGACAGTGATAGGACAAGGGAATGGCTTCAAGCTGCAGCAGGGGAAATTCAGACTGGATGTGAGGAAATGCTGCTCCAAAAGGTGGTCAGCGTTGGGATGGGCTGCACAGGGAGGTGGTGGAGTCACCGACCACGGGGGTCTTTAAGGAACACTGAGACATCGTATTGAGGAACATGGTTTAGTGATAGGTGGGCAGTTGGGCTGGGTGACCTTGCAGTCTTTTCTGACCTCGGGGATTCTGTGTTAACATGTCCTGCAACCATGAGAGGGCTGCGGTCTCTGTGTAGCCCTAACTAACCGACTCTGTGCTGTATTTAAATGTCTTGGGAGCTGTAGGGAAAGCTGTCAGCCAGCCAGCCTGCAGCTTTCCTCATCCTGCAGCAGTTGCCTTGCTGCCTGATCATATCCTTACATCAAGCCACAGCCGATAGTTCTCAGAGCAATAACGTGGGAACGGGTGGTGGAGAGGTGTTATCCTTTATTCCAAGAAGCGAGGACAGCTCTGCCAGAGGCGTTACTCAGTTCCTCTGCAGCGTTTCAATGAAACACGGGCAAACTGAAGGTGAGGACAGCTGCTTGAGGTGCTTGCAAGCGCCAGGCTCAGGGTTAGGGTGCAACCGAAGGATGTTTTCGAGCGCCAAAACCCAGTTCTTTAGAAAAAGAAACCGTGCCCTGCTGTTAGAGCAGCTCCTGGCAGAGCCCCTCCTTTCTGTTTGCAGAACGTCCAAACAATGAGTTCACTTCGCTCCGCTGGAGCAGAGCAAGCACTGCTCCCCGCCCAGCCCCCACTGCCGGGGCACTGGGGGGGGTGGGGGGCGAGGCGGGCAACCACCGTGCGCATGCGCCGTGAGGTCGCGAGCCTCGCGCCTCTCCGCTGAGCTCCTCTTCTCTCGCGAGAAGAGAAATCTCAGCGCGTCACGCAGCCTCACCCCGGTAAAACGCCGCGCTTTGCGATTGGCCAGCGCCAGCCCGCCTACCGATCCGCCCTCCAATCGGGAGGCGCCGGAGAGGATTTGCGGAGCGTCCGGCTCCGCCCCTCAGTCCCTCTCAGCGTCTCTCCGCGCGCAGGCGCACGGCGCTCTCCTCCTCCCCTCAGCGCGGCGAGGGGCGCGCGGTGCACGCCGGGCCGGCAGCGCGCTGCGAGCAGGAGGAGGCGGAGGAGCCAAGATGGACGCGGGGTTCTTCCGCGTAAGTGCCGGCCTGAGCGGGCGGGCGGAGCGGCGGGCACGGCCTCGGCGGGGAACGCGCCGTGCAAGCGGGCCGTCCCTCCTCCGCGCCGTGCCTGGCGCAGCGCTCCGCCGCGCCCCCGCCCTGCGCAGGCTCCTGTGGAACGGCCGCGAAGAAAATGGCGGCGGGAAGGGAAGGGAAAGGAAAGGAAGGAGGCCGCGGCCGCCGGGCCCGGGCGGTGGGGGGAGCGGTGCGGGCCCTCAGCGCGGCCGCGCGGTTCCGAGCTGTGCCGCCCCGCGTTGTGCTCCGGGCTGGGCCTGACGGGGCCGTGCTCTCTCGTGTGGGGAGCGGGGTTATTAAGCGGCCCCGGAGCTGGAGGAGGATGTGTTAGACGGGTGTGCTTAGAATCAACGAGTTTTTCTTTTCAGCAGCTCGGCGTTCGCTGAGGGGAGATCACGCTGCACCCTGCTCGGCTGTTTTTCTTTTCTAACCTTTTTTTCCCAGCCGCTGCTCGGAAGTAAACGTTTGTTAAGGCGCTTCTTGTAAGTTTTGATCATCGGTGTGCCCGGCAGCACGTAGGTTCGCATGCAATTCAGTGGTCCGAGGCTTGCTGATATATTCAGCCCAATGATTTTCCCTTCCCACAACTGAGATGCCTTTAGCACGTGAGGACAACACATATCCCTTCATTTAGTTCAGTTTTGTGTTGGTCCATGGCAATAAATGCAAGGCCTCCACCAGGTAACTCCAAGTCACCAACAGATGGACCAAGCTGGGGGAAAAGAGTTCTCCCAGGTCATCTGGAGCCTGAAAGCAGAGTCTCTGTGTTTCATGGGCGGCTGTACCCTGCTGGGGCTGATACTTCAGGCACCATAACCAGCTCAGAGTGCTAATTAGGAACTTAGTCAGCAGCCATGTTTTTGTACATAAGTGCATGACTAAACTCAGGGCCTGGCTTGAATAGCATTCTCCAGCACAGCCTCACAGTCACCAAAGACCCTTTGCAGGAGCCACGTATAACACAGCACATGTGTAGTGTTGGATTTCAGTACCTATAGTGATTCTAGGAGTAGGCAGTCACTTTGTGGAAGTTGTGTTAGCATGTATGGAACCTGTGTGCTTTAACTCCTGGGGGTGCACACTGGGAAGAGCAGTCCCCCACATGTGCAGGCTGCAGGAAATGCTGTTGACTTTCTGACCTCTCAGTGAGGTTGGTGAGTTTCATTCCTGGATTTTGGTGACAATGTGTCAGCGTGGTTTAAAAAAAAAAAAAAAAGACGTAAAAAAAGTCACCTGGGTGCTGGGAGTTAAGGAGTGTTATATCTGTATTCCCCAGTGGTGCCCTGCTTTACAAGTTTCCTGATGAGATGGTTGTCATTGTTGGTGGGATTATGGGACTGAGAGCAGCAAATCAGAATCTGAATGTTCTTCTAGATTGGGCTCTTAGGGGTGATTTGTAAAAACAACAAAAAGCAGCATGGTGTTGAAGCAGGCCTGGAAGTGGTGCTTTTACACACTTCTACTTTAAAAAACCCACAACAATTCTGCAGGAATTGCATCTTTTGCTCATGTGTAAGCCATCCCACAGACTGCAGATATTACACACTAAATCCTGGCAGGTGCCCCTGCCTCTGTGAACCCTGGGGATTTTTGTATT
>VXAB01006890.1:2400-17400 GCA_013399175.1 Odontophorus gujanensis | reverse complement strand
CCCCAAGTCGCTCTAAATCAAGGTCAAGGTCTCGATCACGTTCTCCCTCTCATTCTCGGCCAAGAAGGCGTCACAGATCACGGTCAAGGTAGGACTTCAATTTGCTTTGATTGCAGGAGTTGGGAATTGAATGTTTTCTTCTGAAGTTGCTGTTTAATGTCATGTTCTCAGTTAAGGTAATTATGCTTTTAGTGGTGCTGAGCTGTGAATGTTTTGAGCGGTATGAGAATGATATATTCAGTGTATAAACATCTTTGGGAACTGTTGTCCTCATGAGAGTTCATGAGGAAGTGGTGGCAGAGACTAATGGTGATGATGGAGGGGGTGATGCACTCAGTGTTGTGTGGCCACCTTTTAGGTTTGATACTGAAAATTTTGCACATTTGCCCCCCTTCCTCTTTCTATGTTTTTCCCTCTTTACTCCTTAGGAAGTGTTTGTAAACTTAAAACCACGGATTGTGGCTGAATGCAGCACTTGACATCATAATTTAAGTGCTACTTTTACACAGTTGGAGAAAAGCAACTCCTCGCTCAGTTCCCAGAGGACAGTGTTCCTCAAGTCTGAAAATTAGATGGTTGCTTTTCATTGGATTTCTGATTGTGACAGGTCTTACTCCCCTAGAAGGCGACCGAGCCCGAGACGACGGCCGTCTCCGAGGAGGAGGACTCCTCCAAGGCGAATGCCTCCCCCACCCAGGCACAGAAGAAGCAGATCTCCTGTGAGGCGGTGAGATTTCCCTTTTGTTCCTCTTTTTTTATTTATCGTATTTTTTGAAGCATCTGAAAGTGTTGGATTTTAAGATGTGGAAGGGAACGTTAGTTTTGGTGAATGAGGTTTATCAGAACTGTCTTGTTCATCTTTTCTCAGCGCTGCTGGTAATGTGTGATTTGAATGATGTAAAAACTGCCAGGTCGCATTGTAAGTATTTTGGGGAGGAAGTGCTAGTAGCTGTTCACCTTTTCAAATGGTGGCAACTTCAGAACTTGAAATGGCTCTGGATAACTCCCAGCTTAGGCAGATGTTGACATCATTTGGCTGTTTCATTCCCCTTGGAGGGAAATGGTTGAATGAGTTCTGGATTTTACTTGCTGTGATTTTTTTTAACAACGACTCACTGTTTCTTTATATAAAGTAAAATAAATGCATTTTTTTGTGTTCTTTTGATTAAATAAAAGCTCTTTAAGGTCCACTCTTTAGTGGTGAAGGTTATGTTTTTGATCCACGAGCAATTATTCTAGTAGGAAAGCTCTGAGTTGCATAGCAGAGAATTATATACTCAGAGCAATGTCAAAACAGGGATTTGTCTTCGTAGGAACAGAATAAATTCCTGTCCTCTTCATAGGAAGAGAATTGAAGTGATGCTTCCCGTGTACAATAGTTCTTCCTTTTTAAGAAGGAACAGTTCTTCCTTCTTAAAAACAAGCAACAAGTACTTTTTTGCCTTTGTAAAGATGTTCATTTTGTACAGTTACTGCAAGAACTGTGGAAAGTATCGAGCATGTATCTTGCAAGATGTACAAGAGCTCCCTTTCAGCAAGTGTTTGTCTCACTCAAGGTAGGGTTTCTTTTTTCCAGGTGCTCAGGAATTCTGCAGCCAAAGGTGGATTCTGCAGGTACACAGTTGCAACAGAACTTGCCACAAATTTTGCCGCAGAATTCTAGAGGCCCAATCTTTTTAGAATTACAAAGTAAAGATGAGAAACTCAAACATAAGGATGAATACACAGGTTCAGAAGTGTTGTCTGAAATTTTTTGCGTCCTGGTATAAAAACCTCTCAGCATACTTGCACACTAAACTCTTAAATAGATAGGTTTGAAAGATGATTAAATCACATGTGCTAACATGGAGAATCCTCTTAACCATCCAGAAGTTAGAGAGCCCAAAGAAAACTAATTGCTCCCAGGAGAAAAGCTTAGTTGTAGTCTATAGATTGACAGAAAGCAAGTGAAGGTAACACTAACCATTTTTTATTTTATTATTATTATTTTTTTTTACTTACTGTAGTTTAAAAGTAATGGAAAGATTGGTTCTTAATCTCTTCTACAAACCAAGTGCTGGAGGCTGTTTGCCATGTTTTGGAAGTGCTGCTGTATGTGGCTCTGTATATGTGCTTGCAGACCAATTCAGTTGTGTGTTCGTGCTCAGGTGTTTCCTAGGCCAGGTTGGTGTCTAATATTACATTTGGTTTACAGGAGAAGGCGGTCATCGGCGTCGTTATCTGGCAGCAGCTCTTCCTCCTCCTCCTCGCGTTCCCGATCTCCACCAAAGAAACCGCCTAAAAGAACTGTATCCAGCCCTCCTCGTAAAACACGTAGGCTGTCTCCTTCTGCCAGCCCCCCTAGGCGAAGGCACAGACCATCCCCACCAGCAAGCCCACCTCCAAAACCACGCAGGTCTCCAACGCCTCAGCAGTCAAATCGGGCAAGGAAAAGCCGTGGCTCGGTCTCACCTGGCAGAGCGTCAGGTAAGAGATGGGTTTCTTTCAGCACCTTTGTCTTTGTGCTTCTGTCTTCTCAAAGATGGCATCTGCAGCTTCTGTGAGCAGAAGAGCATGCATGGATGTAAAATAAAACATAATTTGAAGCAACTTGTTTGATTTTCTTTTAGCACCCAAGCATAAGAGTACTGAAAAAAGAGAATCTCCTTCTCCAGCACCAAAACCAAGGAAAGCTGAGCTGTCTGAGTCAGGTATGGCTCTTACTTGTCAACACTGGCTTTGGGGTTCTGAATCAAAGATGCGTAGCAGTAAAAGGCATTAAAAAAGTGTTGAATGCTCTTGATAAACTGGCGTTGAAATAAAGTTTTCAGAAGCATAAAATGATCACTGCCTCAAATCTGAGCTTTACTGGAAAGAGCTCAGCCAAATATACTCCACTCTGTGTGATCTTAAGATATTCTTATTTAAATTAAAAAAAAAAAAAACAAACAAAGCATGATTGACTGACTGCCAACTGACATGCCTGAATAAGGCAAAATACATTTTCGATGTAAATATTCTATCTATGTATGTATCTTTTCAGAAGAAGATAAGGGAGGTAAAATGGCTGCAGCAGATTCTGTGCAACAGAGACGTCAGTACAGAAGGCAAAATCAACAGTCTTCATCTGGTATGGATAATGTAAAAACTGGATTAGTGCTTACTTCTGAAGGAGTTAATTAATGCTAAGTTCACATGTTGATTTAAAATGATTTTGCTATGTGCAGTGCTATTATAAACTTAACTGTATATTTACCCACTCATAGTGAAGTAACTCTAATTATTGTTCTTTATTAAATAAGGCTTAATTCTTAGAGGTGATGGCATGTCTCCTGTTACGCATCTTTGAAAGTTGCACTTCTAAACTCTTTCAACTCTTCTGAACAACACAGATGTTGTTTACCACGACTTCCTTTGTTTCTTATTGCTGTAGATTATTCCTTAATACCTTGGACTCTGACTTAGTGTAGCATTTTGTCACATAGTGTTTGTATGCATAACAGCAGATGGCTGTTGAAATGACCTGGTTAGTTGAATTTCAGGTGGAGAGTTAGTAGCTGCAGGTGTTGTTACTCAGCTCCAATGGGTTTATCAACTAGAAATTAACATTTATTGTTAGCTGCTTCCAAATGGAGGCTTCTTGTTTAGTGGGAGTGGAGAATTAGTAATTTAAACAACTTTATAACCATATCAGTGTCTCTGCAACTGTCATAAGAATCGTTTTTTAGAGGGTATTGTTCTCCATTCATAGATTCTGGCTCCTCGTCTTCGTCCGAAGAGGAAAGACCGAAGAGATCCAATGTGAAGAATGGGGAAGTTGGTCGACGCCGACGCCATTCACATTCACGCAGTCCATCACCATCCCCACGAAAAAGACAGAAGGAATCTTCCCCTCGGTAAGTTCTTTTTAAGATGAGCACAACCAATTTGGTTTCTTTGATAGCTGTTGAGTTAATGTGTTTGTCTGTTATGCAGCTGTCAGCAATTGCCCAAAAGACCTAAGTCGTGCCCTGTTAGCCCAGAATTGTGCAAGCAGATAATCTTTTTTTCTCCAAAGTAACTTAAAGAAAACCAGGATCTCAGTGCTGGTTATACAGCAAGCTCCCTCTTTACCAACATGTTTGTAATTTGAGTTGTAATACTTTAAAGCCTCTACTGTGAGCTGAGCTTGTGCAGAAGTTGATGTAATTCACTTAAAGTGGGCAACCTTTGAAATCACTGGGCTAAGCTGGGCCTTCAATGCAGACTGTTCTTTGTTATATATCCTTGAAGCATCTAGCACTGGGTGTCATGTAAGGGATGCCAGGTTGGATGGACCCTTGGTCTGTTCCAAGATTGTATTCTCTTTATTTGCTGAGAATTACTCTGATTTGGTTTTAACATGTTCATTTCTGCCTCAAATACTGGGCAGTTAGATTTTTCTGTCTTTCTGTTTTTCTTCCACTGCTGTCAGGATGCAGATGGAAAAGAGGTGGCAATCGCCAGTGATGAAAAGGTTGGTTAGAGATTAATCTGTTTAACAGGATTTATGTGTTGAAAATCAGGCTCTTATTTTGTTACGGATAAGGTCTTCTGTCCTTTGAATTTGCACAGAGTACCAACACAAGGCAAATTCAGACCAATCTGTCCCATAATGGTTTGGATCTTGGAGCTTTTCACTACTATGGGAAAAAAAACAACAAAAAAACCCTCCAAGAACAAAAGAAACAAAGCCATGTAAAATAAAATTCAAAGATTTTAAACTATCTTGCAACATACTTAAATTGACCTATTGCCTATCATGTGAATGTTTAAACATGTTTAATTAGTGCAACGTGACGCTTGGAGGCTGCTCTTTTCCCACAGATCATAGAAGAATGTTGCTTTGAAGCAAAGCCTTATCTATAAAAATTGTAACTAATTGCCTGGTAGAATGACAACCAGGGTGTTAAGAATAAAATTTCATTTTCGTTAGCACTCATTTTATCCTTTATCATTTTATCTGATTTGCTTTTGAGAAGGGATGTGTTTTTTTTTCTTTCCAAAATACCAGTTTTCCTCCATTTATTAATGCCACGGATGTACATTGTGTATTCACATTTCTCCAGAAGTCTGTACCTTGTCGTGGAGAACAGAAAGTGACTCATTTTCTGAGCAACTTGAGTCCAGATAGCTGCAATTTAGCAGCAACTCTGATTATTCTTAGCATTTCAAGAAATAAGTTCCTTTGGATTTCAGATCCAGAGATAAGAACTGTTTCCAAGAATAAAGTTTCATGCTGTTCACATCGATCCAACTTCAGGCTGCTGCTGCTGGAAGTGTCTGACTGTGGCAGGATAAAAACATCCCTTGTCCCTTCCGTGTTGTACACCTAGCAGTCATGTTACTGCATGATGGCAGGTGTTTGTAAGCTGTCTGGCTTATGAGGTGGTCTCTAGATTCAGTGCTAGGAAAGCAGCAGAAGTGAGCTTTGAGGAGAAGGAAATGGAGAGTGTGGTGGGGCTTCCTCGTTGGCTGGATGTTGCAAATAGAAAAATACATTTCTTTTCCCCCTCATTAGTGGTTCTCGTAGAATTAAAAAGCACGTGAGCGAGGTAGTATCACATGGAGGTATGGGAAGAATAAAGTCACAGCTCAGTTGCAACTTTTCTGAGTCATCCCTTTCCCTGTTCAGTAGGAGGAGGAGAAGCCCATCCCCCCCACCTGCCCGGCGACGGCGCTCTCCTTCCCCGGTTCCCCCTCCCAGGCGGCGCCGCTCGCCCTCATTGCCCCGACGAAGGTACTGTGTTGTGTGTTTGCTGTGAAGTGGTCTCTTTTGCTTTGTTGGCTTCCAGCTGTGACCTGTAAAAAGAAATGCTGTGGTGCTGGAAACCTGTTCCTTGATGCTCAGCTTGCTGAGGGCAATGTAATTTTGCTGCTGAGATTTTCTGAGGCAGTTGCATGGTCTGCTTGAGCTTTGATTGCTGTTTCAGGTACTGAATAACAAACTTTTCCAAGAAGCTTGCTATTGAATAAAGTATTAACTAAGTTTTAGAGGAACATTAGTGTCATTCTTTTTCCCTTCTTAGGCATACTGAATGACAGTTGTAACTGATTCCCATGCCTGTGTGGCCTCTAAACGTTTGTTCTCTCTGTAGGTCTCCATCACCGCCCCCACGCAGACGCTCACCTTCTCCACGGAGATACTCTCCTCCGATACAAAGACGATACTCTCCTTCTCCACCTCCGAAGAGAAGAACAGCTTCTCCTCCTCCTCCACCCAAACGAAGAGCATCGCCTTCTCCGCAGTCAAAACGCAGAGTCTCCCACTCACCACCACCAAAACAGAGGAGCTCTCCAGCTGCTAAAAGGCGCTCACCATCGATATCTTCCAAGCACCGGAAGGGTTCTCCTCCCAGTAGATCCAATCGGGAAACACGTTCTCCACCACAAAACAAAAGGCATTCACCTTCACCAAGGCCTAGAGCTTCTCATACCTCTTCAAGCCCACCGCCGCTGCGAAGGGGAGCATCAGCATCGCCCCAGAGAAGACAGTCTCCATCTCCAAGCACGAGACCCATCAGGAGGGTGTCAAGAACACCAGAACCGAAGAAGACAAAGTAAAAATATCCATCTTATTACTTGATGGTGGTTGGTTTTATTTTTAATAACACAATGAAAATAGCTAGGGGGTCATATGGCAACGACCCTCCTGCGTCTTGAGGTTGCTTGAGTGCTGGAGGCTGCTCAGCTTCCACCTTCTTACACCAAATCCTGAAGTGAAGGGATATTGCTGAAGTTGATTTCAGTAGATGCTTCCAGTCTGGAGTGCAGCCACTGAAGAGGGCGTAGAGTCTGAGGGTTCTTCTAGTAGCACAGCAAAGCACTGGGAGCAAGCAGGCAAAAACTTGCAAGTTTTATTCCTAGTGTTGCTGAAAACAAAATGAACTTTGTCTTATTTTAAAGCTAAATGCAGAGGGGAACTGATGCTTCATTCGTAAATAATTTCCTACCTGGTTGTGCAAGATGTAAAAATGTCTCTAATGTTAGCAGTTGTATTTAGTTTGATGGCTGCTTTTGTGAACAGATTGTTGAAAGCACGGTGCTTACCTACTCCGTGGGGGAAAATAATTGTAGCTGAACATTTGCACTCTTTCTTCACTGGATGGTGAAGTAGTATTGCTGTTCTCTTGAGTTTTAATAGAGTTATAAATTAATCATATCAGGAGAAAAAGGGAGCAATTACTCTTGACCAATAATAGTCTTACTGTTTAACAAGCTATCAAATTGCAGTATCCTTTTGCATTACAGATGCAATGTAAGATCGTTTTGCCCTTTGTGATACGTCAACACAGTAAACAATTTTTATGTCTTTAAAGTGGCTGCTTAACCAAGTTACAAACACATCCATTCATTTGACTTCTGAATTTTTTCCTCTGTTTCATCTCTCACATCTCTAGTGCTAGAATCTAAGTGTAACTTTTCTGTTTCCAAGGGCTTCCACCCCGAGTCCACGATCTGCAAGGCGGGTGTCTTCATCCCGATCTGCATCGGGGTCGCCTGAGCCAGCTCCAAAAAAACACCAAGGGCCTCCATCTCCTGCTCGATCTCGTTCCCCTTCTGCAAACTGGTCACCTGCAAAAAAGGCCAAAAGTCCAACTCAGAGCCCATCGCCTGCAAGGGTATTTGTTTGTTGTTTGGGGTTACGTGGCAGTGGTTTCATAAAGACTGTTACTGAACTGAGTAACCTTGGTGGGGCTTTCCATAGTTAGAAAATGTTTCAAGCTTGACAGTTCTGAGTCTGAAGTGCTGTTATATGCATTGTAACTTCTGGAAGAAAAGACCTTCTCATTTCTTGAAGGTACTGGGGTTATTTAACAAGTGTGTTTCACACATAGCGAGGTTAATGGCCTACAAAGTGAGGTAGTCTTATCTTCCAGCTGCTCAGAATAGGAAAAAGATCATTTGGCATACTTATCTATTCTATGAATTTGCTTTCTAGGGACATCTCACTTCAGGGGATAGTTTTAGGGAGTTAGATTTCACCTCCAGTATTCGTTTCTGTGAAGATGTCTGTGTGTCATCACTGTGACACGAGTGGGCCTGCTGTTACCTTCTGTGTTCAGCCACAGTGTGACCATGCACTACAGGGTCTGCCTTCTGGGAGTGCTGCTGTTATGCCATCAGCAGTGTGACCCTCCCAGTTTCTGACTCTGTTTCTGTGAGCCCCAGGAGTTGCGCAGTGGGGTTGTGGGTTTCTTTTACCAGAGTTTGGGAGCCAGATACAACAGTTTGTTGAATTGTTTATTGCAGAATTCGGATCAAGAAGGGGGTGGTAAAAAGAAGAAGAAGAAGAAGGATAAGAAGCATAAAAAGGATAAAAAGCACAAGAAACACAAAAAGCATAAGAAGGAAAAGGCTGCAGTGGCTGCAGCAGCTGCTGCTGTGGCTGCAGCAGATACCACCTCAGCCCAGGAAGAGCAGGAAGCAGAAACAGAGCCCAAAAAGGTACGAGTTTGGTTCTTATCCTTTACTGTTTCAGAGTCCAGCATAAGAAAACAGATGTGAATGTGCAGAGCACTCTCCATAGCAAACAGCAGACCCATGTCATAAATGCAGCATGTTTTCACTTGATGATTTATAACACTTGGGCTGTGGCCCTCCAGCTCTGCTTCCAGTTTGTGAAGAAATGCTTTCTCTTTGTTTCAAGGAGACAGAAAGTGAACCAGAGGACAACCTGGATGATCTAGAAAAACACCTGCGAGAGAAGGCACTGAGGTCCATGAGGAAGGCGCAGGTGTCCCCACCATCTTAGGCTGAATCCTTTGATATCATGTACATTTTATTTGGTTTGTACTCAGAATTCAATTTCAAATTGCTAAATGTGTTTGAGCTTTAGAATATAACATTTGTTGTAATAATTGCTAGGTTGAGGTTCACCATGTACAAAGGGCATGGATTTACATTACAAAAGGTGTCCACAGTGTACTAGTGACATTCTTTCATTGACAGTCAACATAATTTCATTTAGAGTGAGACTTCTTAGAAGCAGTAGGAGTTTGTTTGGAAGGTTTGAAACGTGGCCATCAGCTCCCTGGTTTCTTTGAAATTCAACAAAGCCTTTTAGAATAATTTGTGAGGGTCTCATTTGACTTCTTTTGTATCCACTCACATTATGCTACTAACCTATGTGGTTTGTAAGCCTGCCCAGAAGTAAAACCACTGCAGAATTACCAAGGAAGTACATCTATTTTAATGCTTTCTACTGTTGCCTGTACAGTCTCCATTAAAGCAAATCAAGAATAGCAATTTAGAGTGGTACATAAATGAAAGCATGTTGTTTACCAGGACACTGTGGGTTTATATTGATGTAACATGTTGATTTGGAACACTGGAATTTCATTTGTATTTTTGTTTTGTTTTTCTTTTTTAAGGGCAGTTTCCATGATCTGCAGTCCCAGAACAATTCCTTCAGTTACATAAATTCTGTTTGTGAGGTGTCGTTGCCCCATTCATAAATCTTGTCTCGTTAGGGTTCCTCTGAATGGTGTGAGCCACTTTCAGAGATGTGGTCTTTGGAAGTGTTGGGGAACCTGAACTTTGGATATTGTCATGTTTTCACTGTTTTTTGTTTTTGTTTTTTTAACTAAAGCTATATAAAGCTTGTGGATTAAACAAAATAAATTTCTAAATTTAAAGAGCTGTTGCCTATTTCGGTCTGAGCGCTTCTCTTTGGTAAGCAGCTCCCATTGGTACAGGGTTAATGAGTACACAGATAAGAAGTTATCTGGGGAGTCCTGGTGGATGGGAGCTTTGTGCTGTCAGTTCTTTTAACTTGGAGCTGTGATTCCGGAGCCAAATGAGTTGTGGATGAGGCTGCTCCAGAAGGAGGGCTGCAGCCTGGTTGTGGAGACTTCTGTCCTACATATGGAGTAGATGTGGTGTGCACATTAAAGTGCAGCTGTCTGATGAGTCCTTTTGTCTGACACATCCTGCAGTGAAGCTATTCTGTACGCACCCCGTGGCAGGGCTGTCTTTAGGGCTGCTTTCTGTGTTTCCTTACATACTGGATTTTCTGTTCCTTAGCCCAAGTGCACACTGAATGCTTAGAGTGCTTGTAGACAGCGTTCATCAACACTGCAGTGCTGCTTGTCACCTGTTGTGTGTGTAAGAGGACAGACACATCCTGAGCATTACATCTGAGTAATGGTGCTGTGACTCTACAGACCCCAGTGATGTTTGATGCAGTCTCCAGGTTTCATTCCTTACAATTTCCATCTTTCTACGGCTTTTGCAACCTCTGAGTGCTTCCTGATCTTTGGAGTAACAGAAGCTCTCTACATCAGCTCACACTACCTGCGTCACTGACGGCTTGTTTTTCCTCTTCTGCCTCCCAGGACTGTGTTTGATTGAGGATTTTGCTGTTGATTCTTTGGAAAACCCACGAGGAGACGCCGTGACCTCCGGGATATGGAGCATCCCCAGCACTTCTTTTGCCTTCGGAGGTTCTATTCTTAGGTCTTCTCCATTTTAATTCTGAATACCGATCCATAAAAAATAGTTAAAGTTTGAAAAGAGCTTTTCAAGAAGAGTTTCACTTCTAAATGGAATCTAGCTTAACATTTTGATTCCTTCCTACTCAGCCTGGTCCTATGTTGCATCCAAAGCCTCATCAAGGAGTAGCAAGCCTTCTCTTCTGACTTACTGCACCATCTCTTGCTGTTTTGGATACTGTTGCTTGGATTCTTTGTTTTAGTACAAAATCATTTTGAGATGATATCTTTCAGTGTGTGCTGTGGAGCTCTGTGGTGGTGAGCTGTGACATTGGATTCCTTCCTCTCCTCATTAATTGTAACAGACATGGCATCACCCAAAGTCACACTGACTGTGATCTGTTTGCCACTCAGTCTCAGTTTAACCTCTCATCTCTGTACCTTGACCCTTTTATCTGCAGCCCTGGCATTGCAGCTCACAAGGTGACAGTGTGGGATGCCTCACACGGTATCACAGCATCCCTCGTGTGTGGATCAAGCTGTCCTTTTGTCTCTGGATCTGCTTACACTGTGTGCTTACATGTTAATTGAGGCAGCCCTCCTGCAGTGAACGGTGAGTGGGTTTGTGGACTGAGTTGCTGAAATATCCCTATGCAAAAAAAAAAACAACAGGGTGATCAAGCTTAATTAGATTGCAATAATTCAGATAACAGTCAGTCCATGGGAGTGAACGTAGGGATGGAATGAGTCACTGTCATCTCGATATCTCTGGTTCATAGTAAAGAAGGATGTGTGTGTTGTGTCAACACACAGGAAACAATAGCAGGTGTGGGCAAGAACTTAAAGTCCATAGGAACTTGCTGCAGGACTAAATTTTTCCACTTGCGTGGCTTTGATTTTGATGAACCTTCACCTCGGTGCAGTTTGGGGGAGGGGGAAGAAAAGGAAAGGAATGGTGTTTGAGAACATCCACGGGTGTGTGTGGTAACTGTACAGCAGTGGTGCACTGAGCAGAGCTGTACTGGATGCAAAGAGCTCAGTGTCCGTGTGGGGAACGCTGTGGCAGTGCCACTGCTGTGGAGGAATTCCCTCTGTGACCGTGGCACAGCTGCAGCCCTGTCCCAGCTGAGCAAAACCACTGCACTTCACGTGCATTGTCACAGGGGGACGAGGAGTGAACGCGGTGTTAAGAACACGGTCACTGGAACAAAACGGAGCTCTTCCTTATTTATTTTTAATCTGTTACAAACATGTGAATGAATCCTTCCATTATTTACGCTCTGGGAATAACGTGTGCTGTTCTCACAGGCTCTGCTTTCAGCTCTGCCCTCTGGGTCAGGGACCATCACTGCAACCCCGGGTGGAGGTGAGCGCGTGGAGCCAGCACGGCCGTGTGAGATTGCCCCCAGGCTGCATCCCCCCGTGCAAGAGCTGGATCAGCAGGATGACAGGCAGATGGAGTGGGGAGCTTCCCTACAGAGCAGGGCTTTGCCACGCAGCCAGGTGAGCACCAACCCGGGCTCTGCTCATGTCCCACTGCTGTCACTCGGGTTGGATGCAGGATCTGTGCAGCATTGCTTCACAAAAGCCACCAGGCTCAAAGAGGTGATGATTACAATTGCAAAACAAAACAGAGACCAGAATTTCAGCCTGAGCAGGCAGAGCATGTGCTGCAGGCAGCAGCCTCAGCTGCTGGGAGTTTGGGAACCGTCCCTGTGGCTTTGGGTTCAGGCTCAGCTCTGTGCAGCATGGGGCTGTGGGGCAGATCCTGCTGCCCTGTCGCTGCAGATGTTGCTGCAGTACAAGTAATTGTATCAATGAAATGATTTCTTAGTCCTCATAGCACTGTGCGACCTTTGCTTCTCAGCCCAGATGCTTTTCCTTTCCATTTTCGAGGCCTTTGGAAAAATCTGGCTCCTTCCACGGTGACTCAGAGAGGAGGAAATGTGATCTCTGCTCCGTGTGCCACCCCAGGGCAGAGCGGCGCTGACACCATCGCAGCCTTTGCCCAATTGGTTGCACCAATCCTTCCAGGTGTGTGGGTGGAGGAGATACAGAGGTGTCAGTGCCCCTCGTGCTGGGCACCATCCGACAAAGCCAGGCCTCATCCTTCCAGCCCCCACCCTACAGATGCCAATCAGATCCCCTCTCAGCCTTCTCCGCAGTGTGGATGGATGATCAGGTGCCTACAAAGACTGTGACTGTACCAAGTGGGCACAGGGATTAAGAGGGTTTGGTGCTGGGTTTGGGGCAGCTTTGCTCCAATGTTTACCTACAAAGCACAGCAGTGGAGGGCTGCTCCCTCTGCACACCAGAGCCATCCGAGTCCCCATCTGCAGGCAGACACAGAGATCCAGGAGGAAGCACGGGTGGACCATAGCATTGCAGCACAGCTGGGTTGGCTCCCCTTGTCCCCTTCACTCCCCTGTCTGCAGGGGGAGGCTCGGAGCCGTTCCCCAGTGCTTCAGTGCTTCCTGTAACCCCATGTGGGGACCCAGTGCAGTGCAGACAATGCGTGCTTTGTCCACCTCTGTTTTCTCAGTGCCGTGAGTGCAAACACTGAACGCAGGATGCGTTAATTACTGTCCAGCTCCCCGGGGTAAGGCCCACACACCAATAACCGGAGCAAAGCACGCTGCTGCATGGGAAGCGCTGTGATCATTAAGGGTACTCCAAGCTGCAATTACTTCTTGATGACTGCCTTCTAGACACACACGGTCCTTCGTGCTGGGAGCAGCACTGCCTGCAGGGCTGTGCAGAAGAGGAGAGGGCAAGAAATGGCGAGGCAGAGCCCACTTGCCATGCTGAGATGCCTTAAGCTGGAGTGGGGCTGCATCCTCAGCTGCTCGCTGGGTGCCTGCAGTTGGTGCTGTGATTTGGCATCCACCCCAGCCAAGAATGGGCTGCCTGGGGACAGCTGCAAACTGCCAACTGCCGACACACACATATGGATGGACAGACAGGCAGATGGCTGCTCCTCCTCGTGCAGATGGGGTGGGCACAGAGCTTTGGGAGCAAGCACTGCTCAACGTGGAGATAACGAGACAGAAGTGAGCGCTGCTGGTGTGACAAAGCAGTGGGACCCAGCAGCAGGGGATGAGCACAGCCCTGGATTTCTCTCTGTGTCTGTGCAGGAGGTGGGGGGAGCTGGAGGCTGTGTGGGGTGAGCACTGCACAGTGCCTGCAGCCCAGCCTGGGATCCCAAAGCGTTGGATGAGAGCAGTGTTTCTCACCCAGGTGCTGTGGTTTCTGCCCTTCTTTTAATAGGTGCCCGTGGGCAGGGTGCTCGTGCAGCCTCACCCACCCCTGCTCAGAATTGTTCTGCCTAAGCCGGGTGTTTGCAGGCCTTCCTCAGTGCCCTTCCTTCTTCTCCAGAGCCGTGTGGGGTGGGGATAAGGTGCTGCCCCACACTCAGCAACACTCGAGCCCCGGGTGCAGCGTCCACTGCCTCCGCTTTCAAAAGCTCTTGGAGAGCTCGGGATGGAAAACCGCTGCGTAAAGGCCAAAGCACTGAGAAGGGAAACAATGGCACTCTGTGCTGCTGCCCGGCCAGAGGGAAACAAGGCTCAGTGCAGCATAAAACAACACGGAGGGAGCGACCCGCTGCTCCGTGCGGAGGTGGGGGGCCGGCAGTGCTTTGTTCCTGCTCCCAGGCTCTGTGCAAACAGCTCCCAACGCATCACTTCACTTTCCTGAGCCGTTTCTCGCTGCTGGAAGAAGCGCTTGAATGGAGGGGTTGTTGATTTCGCAAAACTCGGGCAAATCGATGGCAGCGGGGATCTGCCAGAACAACCGGCAATCACGAAACTGGGGAACGAGACAGTGGTCCGCTTGGATGGGGAGGAGGAGGGGCCCGGGAGGAGGCCGCTGGAAAGCAGGAAATCGTCATCTGAAAGTCAAATAACCGAAAAGACGTTGAGCAGCAGACGGGGCCGCGCAGCTGGGCGGCAGCTCTGCCAGATAACACCACGTGCGCTCTTTTGTTGGAGGAGGAATCCAGCGGCAGCGAGCGACGTCAGAGCGGGCAGCAGCTCCTCGTGCTGCTGCGAACAACCGCTGCCAGCACTGCTGCTGCTGCTGCTCCGCGCCCACCGCCAGCGGCGCGGGGAGAGCTGCTGCTCCATGATGGACTCGACACCTCCAGGGGGTGATGCAACCCCCCCTACCCCATCCCCGGTGTGACAAAGCCCGTGAGCGACTACAGGGCTGTTGGCAGAGGAGGGCGGAGGGCCCCTCCGGGCAGCTCCCACCCGCCTGTTCAGCGCAGCAGGAGCTCCTCATTAGCAGCCCCTCATTAGCAGCCCCTGAGCCTTTGGGGGACATCTGCCTCAAAACGGTGCCACTCAGCAGCAGCGAACCCCCAGAGTTGCTGCAGCTCTCCGTGACAGTCCCACTGATGGAAAGCCTCCCCCACCCGTCCCCCCCCTCCCCCCCTCCCGGCCCCGCTGCGATGAAGGCGGCCTTTGTGCCATTCATTGCAGGCGGAGGTTCCCGGGCAGGGCCGGGCGCTGTTTGGTTACGGTGACACCTACAGCGTCCCACCCCGTGAGTCACAGCGGTTCCTCGGACT
>VXAB01006889.1:0-54346 GCA_013399175.1 Odontophorus gujanensis | reverse complement strand
TATTACTTTTAATATTATAAAGTGGCTCAAAAATTTTCTAAGTAGTCAATTCCTAATTACATTACAACAGAAGTTTCCAAAAAGGAGAAAAAATAGGCAAGGGTTTTACCTTTAGGGAAATCCAGCAGTCTGTGACAGTTATCAGTGGTTCTGTTATAAAACATTTACGTAACAAACATTCCTTGCAATAACAATTTCAGGAGAAAAAGCCTTGTCTGGGACAGATCATACAGCTACGGATTATCAGAAAGAAGACTCTGAGAAGTGGCCACAATTCAAAGCTCAAAATTCTGTTCAATTTGAAAGGGAAAATCAACACAGAAAGCGTACTGAAAAATACTAACC
Organism: Odontophorus gujanensis; assembly: GCA_013399175.1. NCBI lineage: Eukaryota > Metazoa > Chordata > Aves > Galliformes > Odontophoridae > Odontophorus > Odontophorus gujanensis. Next base: position 54,001 of record VXAB01006889.1, on the reverse strand, counting down.
AAACATTCTTCAAGGCGAGAATTGTCTACAGTGCAAACATCAACTCTTAAAGTCTTCTGGCGTAAGGCTGGGTAAGAGATGGAAACCCAAAATACTTCATTGTACATGAGATTGTCTGAAACTTCCACTGGCCTTGTGCGAAACAAGCAGCTTGTGCTTTCCAAACAGGGCAGGACTGCCACACGAATGTTCCTATTGCAAAACACACGCCACAGTCAGTGCTATCGTACCAGTTTGTGGTCACCTCCACTGCAAAAGATGCATAGGTCTGCAAAAGCAAAACTCTTTCTAAGAACAGTGAACATGACTGTGCTCCCCTGCTCTCTGGAATGTTAGTAAACTGAGATAAAAGGAACATCTCATCACAGAATGGCAGACAAGGTGGTGTGAGTGACTGTAGGTTCCATCTCTCTGAATCTTGTGACAGAAGATCATGGGATTGTTTTACATAATGGTTTACATCTACACAGTTTGTCACTAAACAGAAACCTATGTGCCAACACTACCCTTCTGTAGAAACAGCAATGCAAAAATCCATCAAGCGTAGTCACTTGACTCATTATACAGCTGAATTTGAAAGTCAGGCCTCAAAGGAGTCTGGTAGAAACTGTGCACTTCTCTACACGTGGATGCATCTGTGCTCATTTCCAAAATGAGTTCTGCAGTACAGTGAGAGCCCTCTCTCCACTTGACTCAGTTGCTCCAGGTGCTGCTGGAGTTAATCTTGCTGGCTGGTGTTAACTCCAGCTAAGTTTGTCCTAGATAATACAGACTTTTGAGGAAAAAGTTGCATCTCATTCCAGTTTGAGCACAGGCCTCAAATGATGTGACATGACAAAATTTAGAGGCATTTCAAAAGGGGTACAGTTTTTTAAATAATATTTAAGTGTGAAAAACAAACCAACATCTGTTTAGCTCCTACTGGAATCTAATACAAATACATCAAGTGTGTTTATTTCACCCACTTACACTTTTTGGTCCTGTTGTAACAGCAGTGCTTGAACATTACTCAGCTGGATGACCAGTACTGCAAACTGCTTATTTTTTTCATCATATCTGAATGGAAAAGACAGAAAACCCATTAGAGAAAAGTCTGCCACAGATGCCACAAATAGGCATTCCACTTGTTTCAGTAGTCCAGCCAAACAGCATTACACAAAAACAAGACAAAACTATAACAGGAGCATGGCCTGCTTACAGTTTATAACAAAATCAGTTTCCCATTACGTGAAAATTTGCTACCAGAACATGCAGAATAACTTCAGAATTCACAGATACAATGGACTATACATCTGTGTTACCACATTGATTTTCTGGGGATCTAGTTAATTGCTGTACTGAAGTAAATCTTTCAAAAGGTCTTATATGATCAAGCTAATACAAAAAAAAAAAAAAAAGAAAAAAAATTGCAGGTAGAAATACTTGATGCAAGTACAGCAAAGACATTACAGGTAATCACTGTTTCACTGTTGATGGCCATGACAAGATAATTTTACACTACTTATTTTTTTTTTTAACAGTACATCATCTTCTACTGAATCATTTAAGGACAAGACCTCTGTGCCTACCCTCCTATGCCTTACCTGCTTTCTTGTGGGATTCAGGTGTGGCCAATGATTACCACTTAACCTCAACAGCTTTTCCCTCCACAAACTGCACACTGAAGGAGATGGAGGGAACACAATGCTTCCTCCAGCCAAACAATGTCAGTACTCCAATGCTGCTTTGTACTACACCATACCACTATCACCAATTGAGTTCTACTGATGTGAAAAGATAACTGGGCCAACAATCTCACAAAGATGAGTGTAACTGTCAATTACAATATAAAGAGGGTGTTGTTAATACCAGTGGGATAGGGTAAATATGGTAAGTAAACAGAACAAAGCACAAACTTGAATGTTCTTCCTATGGGAAGGAAAATCAAATAAAAATACATAGTGCTTACCTCATGGCAATTTGCACTTTAGCTGTCCCAACTGCTTCTGTATCATCACTATCGAATACCATCACTTCTGACACACATGGTCTAAGAGAAATCAAAGACAATTAAGGACTTGATTTTCCTCTTATTGAGGATGCTACCATGTAAGCAATACAAAATCTTTTCCCTTCCATTCAGGAATTGAGCACATAGATTTTGTAAAATTAGCATCTAGAAGAAAGCCCAATTAAAGTTCAGTTGCCCTTAGAGGTATGTATTATGTACTGCAGTCCTTATCAGCAGAAAGTCATATGCCTTCCCCTTTCACTGCCAAGAAAGCCACATGACAAGTTGTGCAAAGAGAAGGCAGGGAGGTTATTAAAGGGCTCCCCTGACAGGATTTTATTAAAGACAGCTGACTGCCCAACAACAAAAATAAGACTTAACAGTTAAAATCCTGTCCTGCACCATGACAGCAAAAATTCTCAAGTTTGATTAGATTTAAGTCATTCCTTTGCTTCTTTAACAAATCAAACTTCTCTAAGAACATTAAGAGTAACAGAGTACATCGATCAGTTTTCTTTAAAGTAGCCACCTGTGTAGTTTTTCCTCCCAGTTCCTCCAAACTTTTACGCGCTCTAAGTCCCAACAAGTACATTCACCATCTAACTGCCTCAGAGACTACCATGTAGCATGTTAAAGTGGGATTAGCATCTTAGTGTCTCCCATATTACTTGGCAGTCTTCTGCCATCTCATTCAGAGAGGACAAATGTATTGCTCATCCTACCCTCACTATTTCTTACAGGCACTGAAACAATACTGCAGCCATTTTAAAGGCTGCCAAGTCAACAAACCAAACATGAAGTCATGTAAGATGTGAATATGCATGAGATACATTCTCTGCTTCCCCCACATTCTCTCTCCTTCCCACCCTCCCTCCTCCTTCCCCTCCCCCCATCACAGAGCTCTCTGCCCCACTGAGGGGACACAAGGGCCCTAAGATACCTCACTGTGTGATTGCTTGACTTGAAACTACAAGGTCTAATTTACAAAGCATTCCACAAGGGAATAGACTTGTAAACACAGATTAATCATCACTCTGGAGAATTCATTAGTGAAATAGATGGGGGTAGAGATCAGCTATTTTTCACCTCTGTGGTTACGTACAGAAAAAAAAGCCCCATAATATATACCTTTGTCAATAAAAACAGTAGGAAAACCTATTGTAGGTAGAATCAAAACAGGTATCAATAAGAACATTATCTTTCAGCGTACTTTTTGTGAAACTACTCTAGACAGTTTTAGCAAATGCTGCGTCCAGAATCCCAGGAGCAGCAGTGCACATATTATTCTTAAGCTAGGTACTAAGAAGTAAAAATCTGTGCAGATCACATACTGAATCCAAGCACCAAGAAACTGCATCACAGTGCAAACAGCAACAAGGTGGTTCACAGTGATTGTGCTCCTCTGTAGCATGCCAAAGGCCTTTCACATTGAGTGCTGTCACTGCCACTAGCAGGACTGGCTGGCAAGAGGGAGCATTACACCTGCCAGATGGCTCTCTGCTAACAGTCACAGCTCACCAGTGCCCTCAGAAACAGATGAGCTGTTCAAGGAGCTCTCTATGAAGACAGAAGTGACAACCCTGTTTCCAGCTACTTTTACAGTGGGATACATAGGTCGTGTTTATAATCCAATTCAACCTGCTTAGAGTTTTGTTTTTTTTCCAGCAATATTAAACGGTCTGAGGTTAAGAATCTTAGTCACCTAATCACAAAAAAAAACCAAAACCCAACCATCCAAGCAGCATTATCCCAACTGACTCCTGTGTGTAATGCTGAATCGTTAGCTTCTTCCTAGAGAAAGATCTGATGTCTACCTCTGCACAGATGCTTCATATACCCCGCTATCTCCAGCAACAGATTCATCAGACACTGCAGCTGACACGCCCGCCACCTTCAGTGCCATCTCTCCGGCTGTATTTACACCTATCAGAAAAGCACAGAGGAAAACCAAAAACAAAGTGTTAATGAAATTGAACTGTCTGGATCAGAAGCAGCTTTTTCCTCATTCTCCCCTTGAATCCCATTTCCCCTCCTCCCATCCCTCTTCTGGTAAACAACAGCACATTTCTGAACACAGACAGCACAAAGGCAGGGTGACCTGTGCTTATCAGCCAGAGCAGAGTTAGTACTTAAGGAGAGTGCCAGACTGACCTGGAGAGCACACAGCTTTGAGACAACCAGAGGAACAGCATGCGGCAGAGAGGAGAGCAGGAGTTGCACAGTCAGTGCCCATTTAAAACCTGAGTCCTGCAGCAGAGTGCCTACACATGGATGCTACACTGTGCTGGCTGCAGTGCCATGGCTGCCCCATGCACTTCTGGGGATACAGGTCCTCACATGAGGGGTTTTAAAGTATTTGAAGGGCAAGAAGGTACACAGGACAACATGTACAAGGTACAGAGCTTCTAAACTCCAGAAAAAGTCATACATTAATAACCATTTAAACAGCTTCTCCTGCAAGTGAGCCTCGAGCAGGTACTAGCTGTTCTGTCCTACAATCACAGACAAAAGAAAGGAAGGCAAACACTGGTAAATGAGCTCTGGCCAGGAAGGGATTACTTGAGGGGTATATCCCACCTGGAAAGCTTACACCCTGCTTCAAGAAGGGGGAAAAGCAAGAGAATACACTCCCATACCCCTAGACCAAATAGGTTAGCATACAAAAGACAGGCTCTGTAGGTTTGGAAAGATCACATTAACTAGATAAACACGGGAAGAAAGGTTATAGGACTCAAGGCAGCAGCCACACAGAAACACATGGAAGACAGAAGAGAAATGGAGAGAGGTGAAGCAAAAAGTTTTACGCAGGGATGTTGAGAAGGAGGTGCTAGTCTCTGCTGTATGGAAACCAGGGACAAGATGTACAGAAATGGCACAGAGCTGTGCCAGGGGAGGGTCAGACTGGGCATGAGGAAAAATTTCTACATAGTGGTCAAGCACTGGAACAGGCTTCGTGGAGCAGAGGCTGATGTCTCACACCATCAGCGTTCAAGAAGTGTTTGGACAATGTCCTCATTAATATCCTTTACCATTTGGTTAGTTCTGACGAAGTCACACAGTTGGACTTGATCTTTGGTAGGTTCCCTCTAACAACTATTCCATTTCTTGTGCTACACAACAGGGAATGATGTGCACTCAGAATTTTGGCCAATTTTGCAGACAAAATCCTCAGCCATAGGCCTGAGAATTGGGTGTGCCAGAGCAACTAACAGACACCAAGAAACATCCAGCTCATCCCCCTCCAACACTGGCAGGGCCCTGGAACATCTGCTCTGAGGGTGAGGATGCACTGTGTTGTCACACTGAGAGCAACAAAGCCCACAGCAGAGGTGTGGGGAGATGCACTCCTCCTATGGGATTTTTGTCTTTTCAAAGAGATCACTTTTTCCTACAGCCTTAGGAAGGTATGCAGATTTTTTTTTTTTTTGCAGAGTTACATAAAGCCCCATAATTAAAAACATATTTGAAAAACACTGGTGCAAGAAGCATGCAAACTCAACACAGGATTGGAGAACGATAAAAAGACTTGTTCTACAATTATCAGTAGAGAGCTGTGCAGGTAGTACTAACACGATGCTTACACATGCAAGTAATTTGGGCCAACTCATCCATTTTTCTATTGACAGTACCACCAAAGGATGTTCCCCCCCCACCTCAGAATGCCCATGGAACTGCTGGATAGAAATAAATATCCAGATCTTTTCCCCAGAGGTCAAACCATGTGAATAAACTTTGGTATCCATAGCACAACAGATCAATCATTAACAGAAAGTAGTTGAGATCTTTTATACTGGCACTCAATCCAACCTGTTCCCTCTCACACCATGTGGGAGGGCTTGGCCCCTTGCATTCCCCACACCCTGGGCCCAGGTATGTAAGCATGCCAGGAATATTTCCTCTTCCTTCAGCACTGCTCTGTGCCCTTTCTTCCCTGGTTCCTCCCCTGCTTTCTAGTTGTTGGAGGTTCATGGACTGCTCCCTGAAATGCCAGTCCAGGAATCTCTTCATATTAAGTTACTTTATTAAGAACGCTGCAAATCGGTCTTCACGCACTTGAGCTCTTTTTCTCCTTTGATTACCAATGCCATTTAATCACTTCAACCCAGAAAGCCTTTGCTTTTGATACTTCCACCTGAGTATCTTGTGGTCAAGGGGAGTGAATGGATCCTCTCAGTTCCCCAATGCACACTACTGATCCTTGGATACGTTTCAGATCAGTCTTCAATCACTTCTTTTCCAGCCCCCTTTTTTTGCTTGCTAGCTTTCCCATTAAGGAAGCTTAATCCTGCCTCTATATGAGGCCTCTATTTCATTTTTGCTGTTCATTCAGGGCAGGACCTGTGCAGAAAGCTGATCAGTACAGAGATGTCAGCTGGGGCATCTCATAAGCAGGGAGCTTCACTGTGCAATGCTGCAGTTCCAGCCCTCAACTCAGGATACATGAAATCCCATCAGAAAAGGCCTCAGAAGAAACAGGAACGTGTGACAACTGCAATCTGCTGTTGTCCTGTTTCGTGAAGCTACATCTAAAATGAAAGCAGCTGGCAGAATTTTGACTCATCCTTACCCCATTAAAAAGAAAAAAAAAACAAAAACGTGAATACAGAGGATACACAAACACCAAAAATACAGTGGGTATACAGACATCAGAATTATGAAGCGTAAACCTGAATGAAGATTAAGAGGAAATGACAACACACATCCATTCTTCTCCCCCCATCACATTTCCTGTAAGTCACTTGGATGCTCAGCACTTTAAGTCTTACACATGCACACTAGACCCAGTACTTTTTCATGTCACTAATTAATGCGAAGTTTGGGTTTCTTATTTTAAGCCGTATGTCTCTGAAGAGATATTACTTGGAAAAGCAAGCTTATGGAAGAGTTCATAGCTGATTCTACTCCCTTCTATATTCCCAAGGTGGCTGGTAACACTTGCTGTGTCTTTCCTCTGCTTTATTTTTTTATTTCATTCATACAATTAATTGTAAGTATTCATTTCCTGCCATCTCCTCTTTCATGGGCTCTCACTAACACATCATAAATAAGGACTTGAAAAAACATGCCGTGGACTGACCTCACATCCACACCATTTCCTCAAAGCGCTACAGATATCACCAAATTCCAAGTTTTCCTATTAGTTTCACCAAATCCATTCAGCTATCACTCAGGTAATAGAAGAAACATTATTTCAGCCTCAGAAGCACCAAAGACATTATTTTTTTTCCTTCCTTTTTAAGAGGAAGGAAAAGCAAATCTTTCAGATCCACACTATTCACTTCTTCTTAACAAGAGCATGTGAGCATGTTTTTGCCATGAGGCCAAGGACTAACCACACCAGCTGCAGCCACCTCATTCCGGGTATTACACTGAACTGTGCACAAAATGCCTGAGGAGTAAAAATTTCGTCTCATTACTGCCCTGAAATAAACTACTTATGGTGACTACTTTGTCTGCTGACTGGGTAACAGTAATAATCGCTTAATCTGCTTAACACCTTAGCTTTCACTTTAACAGCCTTGACAAATCTTGAAGAGCTAAAAAGGTTAGAACTAATCAGCGTCCAGTTCCAATAGGAATAATTACCATTTCCTACTCAAACCCATAATATCTCTTGGTTGTAGGAAACCAGTAACTTCAAGGGGAAGCTCTGCACTCATGTCTTCTACTGTATTTTGAATGGCATCAGCTTTTCTGATGGCAACCACGACAGAAGGAATTGATAACATGGTGCTAGGTCCCTTTATTCATGTAGGCTTTCTCAATAATCCTGTGCAAAACTGACAAAACTGAACTGCCCTTTCATATATCCATAGCCAAGGAGTTGATACTGCCTTAAAGCTCTTTTCTGCTACGGTTACAACTCAAGCTCTTGGGAGTTGTTTCCATTGGGTTTAACCTAACTGCCAAAACACCAGCTCCAAACCAGCCCTGGCTCATGGTGTTAACTGCTACTTCCCACTTCCCCTCACCGCAGCGCGGCCATCGCTCTGAAAACAGATGAATATTTCCCACCCACACATGAGCCATATGGATGCATCAGAACATTCACACTCTTCAAACGTCTTATTTTATCATGCTTGCAACCTAAACACGTTTTTGTTGCTAAGAGACCACCCCCTCAAAACAGCAGAAACTTGAGCACAGCCTTGACATGTCTGCTTGGCTAACATTCATGAATTCACTGCCACTGATTTACTGGGAACCAGTGTGAGCTGTCATGTATGCTGAAGTGGCAGGGAAGGTTTTTGATCATCAGATGTCTACTGTTAAGCTGAATGACTTTTTGAGTCATCCTCAGACCTCACCCAAAACGTTTTCATCAATATGGCATTCCATGCCTCCTAATGTCAGACCTAACACACTCAACCATGCTCCAAGTAGTTAAGTGCCTAATTAATCCAAACATCCCATTACTGTAATTTATATTTGTCAATATGTACAAGTTACTAAAAACAGTCTTCCGGATGAATCATCAGATCACTGATGATTTTATGCACAAACACCAAGCCTTTCTCCCAAGCAGGATGTACAAAGGAACATACTTTCCAATAGAGATATGAAAACAAGGGACAGTTTTAGCAATACTTGCTTCTTAATGCCTTACGAACTACACTGAAACAAACCCATATATGTGCACACAAATAATTGGTGTACTATACCTTGACCTAGATGTTTATCTCCTGCTCTAGGTTCTTCCAGTCTGCAGTTGCCGTTCCCAACGTTTAGGGTGAGTTCTGAGAGATTTGTACTTATCTCTGTATCATCAAAATCCATATGGCTTGAAAAGGCATCACCGGTAAGGAGTGGGTCTATCACCAGTGGAGAGCAAGGTGGGGATGGAGAAGAGAGAGATGACCTTGGAGACAGCGATGTCATGGATTTTGGAGTACCAGACAGTGATCTCAAAGCCTGTACACGACTGGTGGCATCTGCTTTGTGAGTTTTTGCTACTTCATTTTCATGAATAGTGGTGATACAGCCTGATGGCCTAAATCCAGTGGCTCCTTCCAAGAGCAAGTCAATCTTGTTTTGGTAGTCTGGGTCCAGCTGCTCCAACTGCTCCACGTGCTCACAGTAGAGGTCAGTGAAGCTGGCAGAGGTGGATGAATCCTGGCTGGAGGTGGCAAGAGATCCTCTGCTGGACGCAAGAGAGCCAGGGCTGCTACTTGAGGAGAGGGAAAGCATGCTGGCGGAGAGACTGAAGGAGACAAGTCAGAAAAAAGTTACACCCTGTATCTCCTGATTTCTGAAACAGACATAAAATATCACCAAGTCTCCAAGCGCAGACAGTGCGTTTTGCGTTGTCAGCTCAGGCCATATGCATTAGCCCCCACTAGCACAAGTCTAGAACCACAGTCTACCCAGTGGAAAAGTTGGGCCATTTTTCAATAAAAATAGAGTTCATCCACATTTCTGAACTCACCATTATCATTCTCCTAAGGACTCTTGTTCAGCCAAAGCAATACTAAAACAGTTTCAAAGCAATCAGAAATTAGTGACAACATTCTCCTCCCACTTCTGTTTGGAGAATCTGTGGTTGCTATTAATCTCCAAAGAGCACCACAAAAACAAACAAAAAAACCAACAAGGTCATGCAAGCAGATCAAGTTATTGCAACCGTCTGTCCATAGAGAAGAAAATTCGCATTCACCCCAGTCCTGAAACTCATCTCAAAAGGACAATACCAGCTGCCTGGAACTTGTCCTCAGGTGGTCCACACAACATGCAGCAGTTTCCAGAACACTGGATGGATTCACATATGTGAAAGGCTGCTATGTGGATTCCAGGGCCATAAGAACAAAGGTAAGAGTTGGGGCTGGACTGTGAAATCAGTCCTCTGTAACTATTTTTCCCTAGAGACCTAGTTTCAAAGTATAACTAACAGTAAAATTAGTTTCAAGCAAGCAGTTAGACTCCTAGTACTGACTATGTATACCATCCTTAGAAATTCTATTTCAATCAATTCTGCTGCTTGAGATACTAAATACCTTGCTTACCACTAACTGTTCAAGGACCTCTTAATTGTTACTTTAGATATGGATTAGCTATTAAAAAAACCCTCTGTATATGTACAAGTGGCTTAGGCTTAAGTTGTCTCATGGAAAAAAGAGTGAGGATGTTAATGAGCCTAATAATCCATTATTTATGGGAACAAGCCAGAAGCTTTATCATAATGTTATGCCTATGACCTTACAAGAAGAAGAATTCAGTAAAATTCTGACACAGAATGTCTTCCTATGTATGACAGATGTGCACTGCACCACGTTTGTTCAAAAAACCTCTGGGTGAAACAACAACTGAGATGCAAAATACATTTCTGCATTTTAGCAGTATACATAAATCTGTTAAGGGCTACTGAATCTAGAGCTCTTCTGTACTTCACTATGGAAATGGAGTGGGTTTTTTGTTTGTTCTAAATTAACCTTGTCCTCATCAACAAACTGGGCTCAGTTTCACTTTGTGCATACCTTCGAATGGCAGACATTTTGTATTATGGGGTTAATAGCAAAGGCTTATTTCTGTGAAGGAGCATGCCAAGAACACTGGGCACATAGTTAGGAAAAAATTAGTTTCACATGCTTCTCGGTCACCTCAAAAGATCCCTGATCAGCTAGAAGAAATCAAAATGATGCAGCTCCACTGCACAAGAACATCACAGATAGCTATTCTCCATGGTGGCTTATTTACAAGTCAGTCTTGCACTATGATTTTTTTTTTTTTTTCCAGTCTTTTCGGTATCATCTTCATAACATGAAACAGAATCCAAGTTGAACAGAAGCTACAAACAGAATAAATTCAGTACAAATAGGAAAAACCTCAACCAAAGAAAAAACCCACCAAATTCTCTTTCTAATCAAAAGGCTAATGACATAGTTACCACTTTTGAAGATTCGACTTTACTGCTTACAGTAAAAAACTTGTCTCTTCCAAAAACTACAACCTGAGTAAGCAGGCTACATTAAGATTGCATAAATATTTCTGCATACCACATTAACCACGCAGATTTGGGGATAACACAATACGCTGCCTACATAGCAAGCAACAGTAAACTTGGAATCATAGCATAGTAACATGTATTTACAATTCTAAGATACATTTCACTTGCTGTGTGAACATTAAGCTGTCTTTAACACACATACAAATAAAACAGCTCTAAACATTTGCCAACATAATGTCTTCTAGCCATGGCCACCTAAGTGTTCCATGTCAGAAATCAAAGGCATTGTTGGAATACACTTTGTAGTCAGAAGCACCACCACAAAAGCACTGAATGCATTCCAATCACCTATCTAAAGTGTCTGTGTGGGACACATAGGTTCCTCTTTCCAGTGACTACATGGGGATCCTAGATGTCTTACACAACTAAATGAAAGGTCCTCTCAGATCACTCAGCTGGGAGATGAAGTTGTTAGCAGAGAAAGGGCAGTTATACCACGTGCAGTTAAGGAACCTACAACTTCTGTAAAAGGTTACATACCTCTTCAGCTGGGTGTGCAACATTGCAACCAATCGTGTTGTTTCTTCCAGTTCTCGGACTAACTGATTTCTTTTGCTATTCAACTTCAGTCTAAGAGGAAAGAAAAAAGATGATCTAAAGCAGCATTTACAATTTAAAATGAAGAGTAAAGGGAAATTCTGCTCCTTCGGTGAAATCCTACTAAAGTTAATGACAGTGTATAATATAGAGTAGGACAGAATTGAGCCAAGATGTGCAGGCGCTTACCAGCTTCCAAACTCTTAAAACGAAGAACTCGGTCCTGAAAACATTCACAACAGAAAATTACACATCGTAATATGAAAGTTAATGTTCCCTAGGATCAGGCCTCACAAGAAGTCTAACAGATTTTGCTTGCCATATGATACTGTGTTATTATAGTTACTGTGCTAATACAGATGTGCTTTCATTGGCTTTCAGTAAGGCTTATTAACCAACTCATTATGACTTTACATGAATTAAGGGACTTTAACAACACCTCAGTTTTATTTCACACCTGGACTGGTTTGAGGCACAACATGCAGTTAGGTGTTTGTTCTTTAATTTAACAGGCCTTCAGGCACGAAATCCTTCCCCAAAAACAACTTATTTCTTCAGCACACATGAACAGAACCGTAGTCCTAAAAGTCACAAATGAAAGTGTTTATCTTACAGCAATGCAGAAAAACATTTGGTCAACCAGAGATTTTTCAGGCAGGTAAAGATCATGTAGCTGAGACTCCTAGAAATTTTCCAGTATGGTAAAACCATGTACATAGAAAATTTGTGCAGTCTAGATAAGGAGCATATAGAAGAAATGAAAATAGAAACAGACAAATGAATGCAATATAGTTATTCCACATAAACTGAAGAGACTGCAACTAAAAACAGCATTGCCATGGGCATCCACATTAATACATGAAGGCTGTAAAGCAGTTGTAGGCAGCACCTAGTGCAGTATTCATCCTCAGTGTACATTCCTGGAAGATCTCCTACTACAACACAAACTAAATCAGGGAGGATAGCTCTTAGCTCTTCCAGTTAGTTCAGATTCACAGGATGGTCCATCATACTCCCACAGCTCTGTCAAGTACCAGTTCCTAGAGAAATCCCATACAAGGGTGCTCAGAACAAACTTTACTTATTTAAAATTTAAAACTTTATCTGTTGACGTTTAGAAAGCTCCAGAGCACAAAGCAACTGTAGCAGCTGCTGTGAGGAGCTGGCTGCGTACAGGAACAGCATAGTAAATTATCATTACTCAAAGCTATTTTAAGTATTTCTTTTTCATATAGGATCAATTTGGAGTAAGGTGTCCAAACAAATCCTCCCCGTTGAGGGATTAACAACTGCAGTCAGTTTCTTTAGAGAGATGATTTCAGAAATGGACTTACCAATTCTGAGAGCACAGTGCTATTAGCAGTCAGCCAGGGGGTACTGCTGCTTGTTTCCTATTACCCCTATCCAACACTACATGCTCTGTCCTACACCCAGCAACCTACCTCTCAGTTAGAGCTTTGCTTTGAGTGTCTCTAGCAGCCTGAAGATCTTCCTCTAAGCGCTTTCTTTCCGTCTCCAGTCTCTCTACTTCTCCTCGAGTCCATTTTCTGGGGCTAATAAATCGCATTTCTTTTAAGAGCTCTTCCTTCTCATTAATTAATATTAGCCGATCCCGCTCAGAATCCAGCACACCAGGCCAGGCCTCACTGTCAAGCTTTGCCAGCTGTATTTTCAGGTTTCCTATTCTGCAGGGAAAAAAAATAAAAAGAGAATCAAGCATTTACTTCATGAGGAGTGTCTGAACTACTGCTCCATGGATTCACAAAGATGTACCATGACCAACCACATCTTCCATAATGCTGATGAAGAACCTGAGCTCACGGACACCTGATCTCACCTTTATGACCTCCTTAAGAGTGCATTGCCAAGTGTGGCAGCACCAGGGAGCTGATGGGCAGAATGGGATTTTAACTCGTGTTTATATCCGATGGTAAGCCAAGGCCCTGAGCTGACTAGTGGTTTCCACCAGTCAGGGAACAGCATTAAAAATTCCAGATCTAAAACAAAAAGCTGTCAGATACAGTCCAGAGGTGTTTCACATGCATTCATGCCCTCGCAGTTCTTAGTGTGGAGAGCATCATACAGGAAGTATCTGATCTTTACTTGTTTTTTATTGAAGAGAATTCACAATGCCAAAGTTAATCATGTGCATTTACTACTAGAAGAATCCAACCAATGACTCAGTGCTAAACTTGATGGAAATATTTTAAAAGCTAGGCTACTTCTGGCACAACAGGATCTGAGAAGTCAGAGGCACTGCAATCCTACCTAAATCCAGAACCACCTATTTGCATGAACACTGAAGTGCATTTTGATTTAAGGTATTGTTCCAGATTTCAGGAACATGATTGCTGAGAAGTCAACTGCAACACAGATCTGTCTGTCAAAGGTGTTGCTAAGTTCCAGAAGAGGATAGCAGAGCCAAACTTCATCCAACGACCTCTTGGCATAAGAGCTCACAGTGGCTGAGGCAGCAGCCCACCACAACTATCTGCCCCTTCCCTAATTCCCAAGCATCTTACTTGCTCTAAAGATGATCTGCTTTGCAGTGCAACATACAGAGGTAAGCCAAAAAGACGTGTGAGTCTGGGATCTGATAGAGTTACTGAACTTAAACTGGGCACAACAAATAGTTGTGGTTACTAATCTGGATGATTCATTCTAGAATCCGCTTTATGCCATAGAAGTGCACAGGGTGATTCCTACTACCTAACAAACTCACTGTGAAGTGATTTGAGTAACAAAATGCAGATCTGAGCAGCAGCAGCTACACAACTGCTGAATAAAGGCCTTGAAGAATAAAGCTTTGTATCCAAAGCTCCACATGTAAGAGGAACTTAAGCCCCAGGGCAGCCTTTGAAATTAAGGCGCAAAAATCGGGCTCACCCAGACGGATCTGCCTCATCCATTACAGGAGATGAGCTAGAGATTACCTTTCTGAAAAGAAACCTCATTTGTTTTTTCTGTCAACCCACTTCCCTCAGCAGGTTGCTTATTCTAATTAAAGGTCCATCATTGTTAGATATTCAACTCAATTATTTTTAGGCTTTTGTAGGAGTTATTCTATTTTGGAGTGCTTGATTAAGTGTAATACTGTGCTCCAATGAAGAATTAACAATAGCATTAATTCATAATCCAAGAATTCCTCTGTGCATTTTGAAGGGATATGAGTTTAAGAGGATTGGTTGGCATTAATCTGATCACTTCTGGCATACATTTGCATGGATACAGCCTTTCCACTGGAATTTGTTCTCTATGCACTTCCATGTCTAGCAGTTCTGTTAAACTGACCCCAGGCTTTCACCCTACTCTGTACATGGTCATTTTCCTTCCTTGTCAGTTTTCGTAGTCCAGTAAGACAATATCATTACAAAAGAAATGCTTTGCAGACTGACATTTGACTGAAAACTCCAGCCCTTGAGCATCCCCTGACTGAGTATGGACTACATAACTGATGTGCCATGCTAGCTTTGCATTGCAAGGGAAGCAGTACAGGGCTCAAGTCACTACAGATTTTTCTATGTGGCTACTAGTGTAAAAGACAAGAATAAACAAGAATAAAACTTCAGTTATTAAATGATTTATTTATTCATTGTCATAAAGTCCTTTTCATTCTTCCACTTAGGAAAGCTGGTGTTTTTATGTGATATAGGTATGACACATTTTTAGTCTTTTTGGAGACCACACGATGCACATGCATCTCCAGAGGTGCATATATTAATACATGCGTCCCCAAACAGAAATTAGAGGGTGATCCTACCAGATCAGTTCTTCAGAAAAATTCAAGTGGAAGGCATACTTGAAAAACTGATTAGTGAAATATCCACACCATTGTTCCAATGCTTCTATGTGACTTCACAATACTCCAGTTTAGGAGAGTACAGAACGTACTTTTAAAAGTCCAGAGTTATCAACAATCACACAGTACCCAAACTGAAATTTTAGCTGCTCAAGGAATTAAAGCAGTGCATGGAGAGCAACTGATACACAACTGAGTTAACATATTATGTCTGAAACTATACAGAATCTGATGACATCTATCCTTCCAGCACTGCTGCAGTACTATCTCCTTGTGGAGATGCAGCACTAACATATAATTTGACATAAGTCTATTATTAGTTTCCAAACCAATTAGCCTAGAAGTTTGTCACTGCAGTCATCCCTTGTTCCTTCTGTGCATGTTTGACGTGATCTACTTTAAGGCTCTCAATGTTTCACTAAGCCATGAAAGAGAAGAACTTTGTGGTAGATGAGGGAACAACAATTGCACTCTAATTGATCTGCCTGGAGAAGTTCACGATAGTCCCTTAACTCTTCAGGCACTAGTCTGATCCACAGTACTGTAAAAGGAGTGTGCTGCTGTCTATTTTCAAAATCATCAGGACCCTGTAAAATCTAGCTACTATGGCATCACCATGATCTGAAAGGCTTAACTATTGTCTTCCTAGACAAAGCAGAGCAGAGCTAATAGGACAGGTGTTCCTACCATTTGGTCTCCCTTCATAAAACCTGCATGAGCAAACTGTTCTCTCCTTTAGTCCTTGAAACACTTTATTATTCCATTTTGGGGACAGGAGATGCTAACACACCATAAAGAACTTTCACAGCAGCAGAAGATTCCTTATTAGTCACTATATCCGTAGTATTGTTTCACCTTAAAACCAGCTATGGTATATTTCTTTCCACAGCTCCTAATGAAGACTTTGCCAAAACCACACTGCTCTGACAGATGGAGATCGTTTCATTTTAGCATTAATTATTAATTCCCTTACAGATCAATCTTTCCTCAGTGCTTTTTTAAACTACGAAAAAAATCCAGAAATTATCTAAGAGAGACATGAGGTTTTAAACCTTTAAATGTGATGTTGTACATCCTTCTTTTTTACTTCAAATGAAGCATTAGCTTGCCTTCAGAATGTTCTCTTTGTAAAGAGCATATTAATTTTCTCCTCATGTTCACTTTTACTTACTTGCCCCCTGGAAAAGATACAGGTTAAGCTAAGAGTGCTCCATCTCAATCTGAAGATGTAAAGACTGTAAATTAAACTGCAGACCTGAGAAAAGCTTAAAAGTAAAGAACAATTTTTAACAATGAAGCATTCCCTATTACATCTGGAGGATTAATAATTTTATTATTGTTGTTTTAAACCACAGAATGAATTTAATCTTATGGGAGGCATTTATCTTGTTTTGGCAAAACAGTTCTGACAAACTTTCCCTACCTAAAAAAGAAAATAAAAGTTTCAGCACCTATCAAAAGTGGGCAGGCACACACACTCTTTGACAACTACCACAGATATAGATCAAAATTTATGCTGCTGAGAAACACGCATGCCAGTACACTAAGATGAGAATACTATGAATATCCTCAGCCTTAAGCCTTCTATCTGAACAGCAACTTGAGAAAAATTCTTCTCCTTGCAAATATCCCAAGTACAAATTGTACTGCACATCTCAAGTTTGCTATTCTGGAATAGGCAAGTCCCTTCAGAGTAGTTAAAATTCAAAACACTACTGCTGATGGCTACACCTCTCGACAAGGACTAGCCCAGCCAAAGTCCACAGAAGTAATATTGCTTCATGGTTTTTCATTTATCTGTGGTATCGATCCATAAAAGTACAGGGACCTCCTAAAAAGCTGAATTAGCTCTTATCCGTACTAAAGTAAGATACAGTCTAACTTGGACAGAAGTTTTTAAAATTGTATCTACTTAGAAAAGTCTATTCATTCATCTCAGATCAGAGAACAACAGTAAAAGCTTACATTTTTACAGATAAGCAGATAAGCACTCAAATTGTAGTCATTCAACCACGTCTTGGTATGCAAGGTGTGAATGCAATATTCATTTCTTCTTATCTGACCTGAAGCCATGCAAACATTCATTATGTTTTGAATAAGGCAAGGAGATGCCTTTCAGTACAGCCTCCTTATTTGGAATGGGGAAGCACTGATAATGGCCAGCAAAACCACTTATGTCCCCACAGGTGTGGCTAGTCTGAGTTCCTGATGTATTAGTCACTCCTTAGTAATTTCTAGGATGGATATTTATTTCTTAAACGATAATGTTCGCCCAGAAAACTTGTTGCCTCCCTAGCTCAAAGATCAGCCTATTTATTTAGATTGAAACCCAGAGCTAATGCTAAGTGGCATATTTTCTAGTGTAAAACAACTTCAAAATAAGCTGTGTGACATTCAAAGGTAAAACAGACCACAGAATTACCTTCTCTTTGCTTCTTCATATCGAAGGCGCAATCTTACTTTCTCAGCCAACTGGTTATTGTTGCTGGTGATAAACTGAGACAAAACAAAATCAGTAACATAGTAACTACTCCTATTTCATTAGGAAATGCGAAAATTGATGATGCTACAAGTTATGCTTTCTTATCAAACTAACTTACCCAACTATACCAACCACAGAATGGGAAAATATTTTCCACAAGATTCAGAAGCTCTTTCGCCTCACTCAGCACAGTGGAGTTCCTACTGCATCCACCTCAGGCTTCTATTTTCACACACACACAAGCAGTTTTGAAATCTTAAAGGGCTGTGCCACATTTTGTTTTGGATGAAGTCTTACTTCAAGAAAAGTCTTGGAAATGAGTGATGTCTTACCATGGCCAGATCAGAAGATCTTCAATCATATGTGAGGCCCTGACTGAAAATGGCCAGAAATATGTAAGTAACGGCTCACAAGAGAGGCTCTGGTATAAAACAGTGCGACCACAGCACTGCTCAAACCCTTGCTGAGGTTGTCACAATTATGATCTTGTTGCACAAGGGGGACTGAAAGCTTACACAGCACTCGCTACACATGTTTAATGGCATCAAAATATCAGTACGTATGTTATTATTCTTACTCATTAACATTCATTCACAAGCTGAAAGCAAAATGCACTCTCTTAAGGGAAGAATTCTCAGAGTTTAGCCCACACATAGCTACTGAATCTTTTTTGTCTAGTAGCGTGCCACTTAGGAAGAGCTTTGGGAATATTCATGTTTCATGAAGCTACACCTAAAAAGTAAAACTTTATTTCCTTTTATTCCCATCTAGGTTGTTCTAATAGACACAGAGCACAGGGAAACAGCAGGCTGCCTTTAGACATGCATTAACACTGCATGTGGAAATGAAGGTCACATGGAACCTTAAACCAGAAGATCATTATTTCAGTTATTTGCCCATGCTTGACACCTTGTATTACATACAGCAGTACTATTCTAGTTCAGAGGAATGCTTCCACAAGCAATTGGTTTCTCACTCGTTACTTACATTTCCTGAAACATCCGTCTGGGAGCTGACATCCAGGTACTGCCTGGGTAATGAAGGGCTTGAGCTTTCTAAGGACACACTGCTGCCCCACAGGTCTGACTGCGATCCTCTGTCATTCACGAAGCTGTCTTTTAACCTGGCTAAACTCTGAAAACATAAAAATTTATCACATGAACTAACTTTTACTCAAAAAAGCTTGGCAGCTACACAGCTTTGGCTGAAACTACATGATTAAGATCTGCCTGTTCAGTGCATACAGTCAGACCCTGCAAACACGAGGCCAGGCATGGCTGGACCGCACCTCCCTCAGTGTGAAGTCACCATGCCTCTGAGTGCTGAGAGCACTAGCACACTCTCGTGCCCACACAAAGACAACTCCTCTGCTGGGAACCTACTAGAGGAAGCAGACCAAATTGGCCACAGTTTTTTCAAGGCTTCTGCATATCTGCTCTTTGACAGCAGTACAGACAGGTACATTGGTTCGTTCTTGACCAAGAAACTCTGAGACAACAGCCTATCTCTAACCAAGTGCTCACAACTGTCATTTATGTTACTTTGTACTTCTTATTTCCAAAATCTGAAGATTATGGTTACAGTCCAACCACAATACAAAACTACTTTGAATTAATAAAAACTAAATGACATGTCTGAAAACTGAAATACTTAATACAAAGTTAAATTTAAGTAATTTAATAGAGATAAAATGATATGAAGACAAGCTGTTTCAGTACCTGAATAAGGTCTTGCTTTTCCTTCTCCCCTGACGTGATGGCCTTCTTGAGAGCTCTCATTTCACTTAAAATGGCTTGTGCTTCATCAAGTTTGTAGCCACCTTGAGTATCAGACATTTTCATGTCAATACTGCATGGAAATTTGAGAAAACACACAGTAAGCTAAAATTTATTATTATTTTTTAATATAAAAACATCCTGGACACATACATCTTGATGCTCATTTTTAAGAAAACACATTAAGTATCACGAAACCAAGCAGTGATGATTGGAGTTCTTTCTTTCTTTTAAGCTACTTCACTCAGAAGTACATTAAACATAGAAACTCTGATTTTAGCCACACAATTGCTTTGGCTCTTTAGGGAGGGAAAAGACAAGAAAAACAAATACACACATACCCCACTGTTTAGACAGATTGCTGTTAATTACTCTGTTTCTAAACCAGAACTGTTAACTGTATGCTAACTATATTATTTTAAGGCACAGGCCTCACACACTGATACATTTAAAAGAACAAGCTAATCACAAGCCACTTTATCCTTCCCTCTTCTGAAAGAAGTGCCAACTTCAGTAAACAGTCATGAAAAAAAATTGATAGGATACTAAATTAGTGGGTTACTTAAAAAGTGCCATCTGTGTATTCATACAGAGAGATAAATACCTGAAGCTTATCCCCAACCCTGCTTTTTCCTTCTTAATTAAGACAATAGGCTGTACTGTATACATATTGGCAAACACTGAGTAAAACAGAATGAACCAAGATACTATCAAGTGTGAAAGTCTTTTCCCCATGAAGTCAGTTCTGACGTAGCTAATCACATACAGGCATAGAATATGAGGAACTAACCCCACAGCTTTGAGTTGCATGTGCCTAAAGATCTCAGCAGCAACATATTTCAGCTAATGTTCTTTAGGCAGCTATTTGTAAACGTAGAAGGGGAGATACTACAAGCCAGAAGCATTACCAAAAGTAAGACTTTCATATTCAACTTACTTCTTCAGCGTTTGAAATCCATGCTCTTTGTACTGGAGTTCTTGCTTCATGTGAGCTACCTCTCTCTTTAGTTTATTGACCTGTAGGAAGTTGTTACATATTTAGAATGACACATCACATGAGTATTTAGGCACAGAACTCTCCATTCAATTCAGAGTTGTTTTTAGTGCAGACAGTATTATCCAGACAAATTTTCCAAATAATCACTCCATCAGCAACTAACAGCTGACCACATCTTCAGGACACGATCAGTGTCTAGGGATTTATCCAAAGCCCAGATGTCACATCACTTCATCAGGCACTCAGGAGAAGCTCCAAACTCATAAGCAGAAAAGGTGAGAAAAATAGAAAAGTCAGGAATTAAACACACACTGATTTTACTCACTGATGTTTAAAATCTTTCCAGTCATTAAAAAGCATTGGGTACCAGGACCAGAGTTACACAGCCATGATACAAACCATCCTCCAAGATATCAAATTAAAAGGCCTCCCTGCACGAGTAACACAGCAGGCTGATAACACATATTGTAATTCCACTGACCCTACAGCTTGTTTTATATTCTTCCACAGAGGCCAGACTGACCTACTTTGCTTCAGTCCTTTCTTCTTCCCAAACTGAGCTCTGCATGAGAGAGCACACTGCCACTGCTAACAATCTGCACTGAGCTCTCGACAAAACAGCTGCCATTCTCTGGGGAGAGCCTGCAGCTCTCTGGTGCTGCAGCACACTGAAGAGAGAGCATGCAGTTAAATGGAGCAAAATGTACTATCAGCATACAAGGAAGTCTAAAGTATGTTAGGAAAACAGTTGTTTCAATCTAAGCCGGTAACATTTGAGAATTCATATTTCATCTCCTAGATAACTGATGGCAAATTAGCTCTTCCAACTGCTTTTGCATTGCCTTTCAATGTTTTTCATGAGGTTTGGAAATACACGAAGTTTACTTGTGGCAAGTGAAAGCCCACTTGCACTTCTTACCCTGGATTTTGTAGTAGCAATCTCTGCTTTGAGGATCTCTGGGTCATACTTGGAACTCGATGATGAGCCAGACAGCACTAGAGCAAAACAAACACTAAATTCAGCAGCTTTACCATCCTCCCCTCCTCTTCTATCAGCCCCAGATCATGACTCAAGTTTACTAGAATCTCTCTTCTCACCTCTCACATTTCCAAAAGCATTTAGCGTAACTGAAGGGAAACAGTGCCTAAGGATTTATTTTTTGCACCTTCTTGTTGTGCAAACAACCCCTGAATATTCAGAAACAAAGGAAAGCTAAGAACAAGAAACTGAAAAGGGTGATGACAGCCTTCATGCAGGCTTGAGGACATAACCAATCACCCAATGTGTCACACTGGATTAAATCAGTGTTCCATTAAGAGCAGAACTCTCTTCTCAGCAGTGGTTAAAACCTTTATGCTTCAGAAAGTACAGAAGCTCCCCAACGTGCCATGTTGTTAGGAGCAGCTATAGGCAAGGGAATTACTTTGATCCTTGCAGTCATCAGTTCATTTCATACAAAACACAGGAAAACATTCCAACCTCTTTGGTTGTATTTTTACAAATGGTACCACATCAATGCAATTCAATCTCAAAGCTTATTTGATTTAATATACCAGTACTTAGGTGGAGACAAAAAAACAAAACAAAAACTTTACTTCAAAAATGACAAGATCCTATTCAAATGTTAAGAACTCTTCAATGACATGGCTACTTCAATACTTTTTGACTTCAGGCACAGGATTCACCATCTTTAATATATAACCCAGTGAGACAGAAAAGAGAGTAGGGCAGGATAAGGGGTTGGTTCTTTGATGTGGCTGCCAAGAACAAAGTTTACAATAGTAAGGATTATGAAAAAACATCTCTTGCAGGAAATACATTCTCTTATTTCCAGTTCCTAACCAGTAACAGTAAGCAGGATCTTGGCCTTCTACAAAATTCTATGCACCCTTTTTTGAAGCAATAGGTATTGACATTTCCTGCTGTGACAGAGAATAAGGAGCAGAAAGCAATGTTCTTCATACAGAGATACTCCACCTGTGCTTCCTTTCACTTCACATATTACACAGACTCATGAACTCTTTCCGATGGTCACTAAACTACTCAGGATCTTAAACTCCAAAGAGGCCTAACAGCACTACTCAAGAGCAGCCTTCTGGCCTTGTTTCTGTACTTTGGACAGGTGAATCAAGGAACACATCATGGAATCTCATTTCATCCTCCCCCAGCATTTGTTGAAGTCCATGCTTAAAATCTGTACACCACATCCAGTCACCAGGAAAACCACAGTTAGCAATGTTCATAATAATATCCTTTAGCAAACAGATGTTAAGAAAGTATTGCTCAGTTTGTCTCAAAAGCAAACACATGAGTAACTTGACACAGCATAACATAACAAAGGGCTTTATTAGGGAACTTCAAGCATTTTACTCTCCTTCTGGGATCTGACTGAGAAAAATCACTTGATAATACTCACAGCTGGTCTGAGAGCCCAGTTTGTGCTCCCAAACATCATGCAGCTGCCGGTATTCTTGCTGGGCCAATTCAAGTCTCTGCTGTTTCACTTGATAGATCTCCTTCTGTGCAGTAATTGCCTCTTGGGCCAGGACAAGATAGTCCTTCAGCATATGTTCCTGCTCCCGCCGCCATTGCACACGAGGATCTTCTATCTGTGTGGTTTCTTAAAGAGAAAACAGGAGGTGGCAAGATTAATAAAAAGCAGGCTTGTATTGCTGCTTGGACAAGCCTCACCACCTATGGCAGTATTTTAAAAATGCGTGTGCCCCTTCTCCCAGCCCAAAAAGTGGAATAAGGACATATAAGGACATTGACGTTTTCTTTTTGTCCCCTTAGAAAGTGATTGCTGATCCTCAACGAACTGTGATGAGCTCTGCTATTCTGACTTGTATAGAATAATACATGCTGAAATCAACATACAACCCTATGATACCTCTGCTGTTGATGCCAACATGTTTCAGCCTCTTGAAACGTCCAGGCAAGCATATGCCCACACAAACACCAGAACACTGACACTGAGTGCAAGGCTTATCTTTATTGTACCTGGTTTATAACATTTGTAATTAAACAGCTCTGCTTTTTCGCTGATAGAAAAGTCTTTCAAAAAACTTCACTGCCACATGGTTGTAATTGCTTTCATATTGTCAAACACAACTCTACCTGCCTTGTTTGGCTGCAAACCTTCACACTCGTTCCACAGGTAAGTACAAACAAAGAATTCCTAAGTCACACAACACGTGTGAAAGCGTCTCATACTGCATCATATAAACAGCATCACAGGATGACAGTAAACATTTTCCTCAATGAAAGAAAACACAGTTGTAAAGCATTGCAGAATATGAGGTAGTTTAAGACATTCTTTTTTGGTAACACGAGCAGCGCAGTCAAACAGCTGCACCACCTTCATCTCTGTTACTCCAAAACAACCCACTCACCACTTTTAAGATTTCTAATCAACGAAGAAGCAGAAGGGCACAAAAATGTAGCTTAACCCTAATACCAATATAGCAAATTTGTATTTGCTTCTATTGTGAAGAAGTGCCTCAAATATTTTTCATTTCTTTCAAGGTTATCACGTGTTCTTGCTTGGAACAGGTTCCAATACTCATGTGACTAAGTGCTATAAGCTGTCTGAGCTACAGCGCATGAATAAGCATACCTAGCCACCACATCATGAATAATGAATAAATAGTGGCTTGAAACCATCAGTGGGAATCTAATCAGCATATCTTAGGAGCCTCTTTAAATACGTAGTAAGAGCAGCCGTGGTGGAAGGTAGAAGCAACTCTTTGGTGAGTCAGACATAAGACTAACACTGCGATTTGCAGGATTGAGGCAAGACAACATTTCGACAATAACTCTAGAAACAGAAATCAAAACAAAGAACTCTACCGAAGGGATGGACACTCAACCACATTATTGCAAGCTTGTCCATGGAGGGGAAAAATTAACTGGACATTTCAACAACATGGCACTTCAAGTTACGTAGCACAATCTCAACAAAAGCTACAAAATGGGGTTAGAGGAAGAAAAACAACTTTCAAGAAACAGTATAGCTTATAGAACTGTTTCAGCAAAATGCAGATCCTGCACGATTTCACCCGTTGCAAATACTAAAGAAAACCTGAAAAAAGAATGCTCCAAAATAACTTGAGGAAAAAAACAGCTGCTTTTATCAGTTGAATATGTTGGTGTCCTACCAAGAGGTAGGCTGTGGTCTTGCTCTGAGGAAGCGAAGGAAAAGTCAGGGAGACACAGCAACCTATCAACGGTACGAGTCTCCAAATCCCACACTCCTGTCTCTGTTCTAGCCCACAAAAACCACGTTTTCCAGATGCTGCATTTCTAGATCTACGTAATGACCAGCTCCCTTTTGCCCATAGTTAAGCAGAAGGGGAAGCCTGCTACAGGTTACCCAGAGATGCCTGGATACCCCAGACCCTGATAGACAGCTTCCCCTGACCAGACTGCATCAACCATCATCAGGAACCACAATACAGGACTCTTAATTTCAAGCTTAGCGAATATGTTGGCAAAGTACCCACGAGTCTTGAAACCTCAATCAGGATGCACAATCATGAGTCTGCCTGCATCCGTGACTTATTCAAGCTTGATAATTTCCAGTTTTTTCCTTGAACTAGCAGCCTATTCTTCCTATAATTACAAGAAGGGCAGTAGAAGTTGCTGCAGGGAAATCCCTCTTTCATAAGCCACCACGATGAAGACTGCAAGTCTGCTGCCTCATCCTGAACTCATCCACTACAGGAGCTGAGATACAATCCAACCCAAGAGAAAACCTCAGCGAGCTTTTCAAAAGAAACAATCTATCACAAACATGAAGATGCTCAGAACAACTGAGCGAAATTCTGGAAGCCAATATAGCTGCTACATTTTAAAAATACTGAAACTTGAGTGTGAAAATGCCTAACAAATCTGTGCTCTGTACTTTGACAAGGAAGACAATGAGAAGTTCGCTCTGAAAGAACTGCTGCAACTAAAACTCCCTTACCTCCGTTCTCCCCAAAGTGGGATCCTGCACCTTTCAGAAAGCCAGCAGCTTAACACCATAACAATTGTGCAGTGCATGGTGCAGTCCATCTGATACAACAACAGCATGCACACAAAAATAAACACAGTACTGTTCATCACCACAGCTCTTTATATCAACACTACAGAATCAATGACTGACAAAGTTGCCTATCCTTAAATAAATGCACCATTCATAATCCATATTCATACTTAACCCAAAGAACACGAGTTACAATTTTCTGTCTGAGGATATGGTACTACAGGTGTTAGAAGGAATAAGTCATCAGCTTCTCTGATAATGAAAGTCAACACTACAGAGATTTGAGTACTTCCACAGACTGTTAAAAGTTATTTTTTTTCCCTTAATAGGAATTAGGGAACATATTTTTCATAGGGCTGCCTCACTCTTGGCAACAGAGACAGTAACTAGGGACAGAAAGGTGTTTTACACATCTCCTGTCCCGTTCCACATGCAGATCCACTACACCCCTCTGAGAAGCAATACTGGCAGTCCACCTCTCCCACTGCCGTGCTCATGCAGGCAATGAAGGGAGGGATCAGAAAACCTCTCTACAGTTGTCTGTAGGAAGGGCAGGGAACAAGGCAAGGGAGCAGAGAAGTACATTCTAGCTTGTCTGAAGCTGTGTGCTACACAACTGTGTGTGGTTTTTCTCTACCTTACCTCTAAGTTGATACTGCCACAGCTCCCTGTTCATGCACAGTGATGTCCATGCAACTCTATGATGAGCCATCCAAGAGAAAGCACTGCCCAAAGGCACATGCCATCTGACAGCACAAACACTGGGCAGCTAGCTCAGACTGGATGGAAGCACCTTTATGTCCTGAAATGGCTTTATTCCAACTTTTCCAAATATTCACTTCTTCCTTCCTAATAATCACTAACTGCGTCCCTCAACAACCCCTCCAAGTTCTGTGATTCCCTGTTTGAAAAGCCATCTATAAGCACACTGGCCAAGAGCTCCCCAACTTGCACTCAGCTACCAAGAAACGCAAAACACAGTCATAAGGCAGATGCCAGAACTACAGAAGTACAGGTTTTATATCATTGGATATTTTGTAAATTTTTAGTTTAGTGTTGACCTTGTCATAAATAAGTCTTCATATTTGAAGAATGTAACCTTATTATGCTTGTACCTGCAACTAGAAACAATCTTTTCTTTGGACAAATCAGATTCCAAAGAAGTTCCACCAGGATCTGAGATACCCAAGGCTATGCACCAATAACGTCTTAGAAATATTCTGAGTACTCAATTTAATTATATTTATTTTTCCTTTGAGGGGAGGTTAGGAATCTTCTCCATTTCACTTTAAATGGTTCCTAACTTTAGATTTAAACTTAGGTCTGTCCTTGGGCTTGTTTCTGCTAATTAGGCTCAAATACATTAAGTCTGCAGCAAGAATCAATGTGCCTCCATCCCCTGCAGCTCCTTCCTGCACAGGGAAAGCCTTAGGAAGGAACAAGGTTTTGTACACTCTCCAGAGAATATTTCACACAAACCACAAAGGTGAGCCTCTTGATCAGCTGAAAGGAAGAGAATATGGTTTGCTTCATCGTGATTTGGATTAAAACTGGTTTAAGAAATAGAGCCATGATTTTGCTTCTCCTTAACCTTTTAAATGAAGTTCTAGTTAAGTACTGCAGCCTCCAGCAGAAGGAGGCTGAGTAGAGATGGAAGAAGAACTTTAAGGCCAACTGCTGATAAGTGGGTGTCTGCATCATTTGAAGCTGTAACTGCACACTCTTGAAGCTTACGGTTTTGAGTGGCATGGATCAGGGACAACTGTCCTGGATGACCACAGGGAACTCAAACCTGAAGACAAATCTTTACGCATTCACATTGAAGTCAACTCAAATGAATGAATAAATCTCAGTAGCCATACCAGCAGTCATTCAGTTTATCCCTGCCAGGGAAATCAACGCAGGACCTTTGCACTGCTTCTGATGGTCTTGCCACAAAGACAAATTCCAAGGTAAGAACAAACTCCAGATCATTGCTGCCTAGATGAACTCTCTAGTACAGCCAAATCCTAGAGAGGTGTGCCTGCACTATCAGCTCAAACACGACTGTTGATCTGAATGACTATAAACAAAAAGGTCTCAAATCCCTGTTCCAGAAGGGGAAGTAGCTTCCGTGATGCAGAAGGGCAGGCAATTTTGTGGTTTTGCATTCAGTGCATTTTAAAGGTACAAAATACAGTAACAAAGCAAAGTACAGTAACATGTCACTTACTGGTGTTGTGGTCTATGTAATAAACTCCAACCTGAGGGTCGTATGCTTCTTCCCATCCTAGTGGCAATTCATCGCTAATGCAGTCTGCAAACGTTAGTGGTTTTGTATACCTGAAATGCAAAATATTTAGTTTTTAAAAAAAGAACACTCCCACATGTCATTTCCAAATAACAGAGAAGAAAACAAGTCCCTTTTTGGTATAAAACACTGAAGAAGTTGAAAACTATTTTAAAGCTTCTGCTCTTACTTAATAACATTCCCCAAACTCTTCCCTTTCTTCATCTGAAGTTACAGCAAGATGAATTCACCGTGACAGAACTCTCAAGCCTCGCCTGGCTCAGGCAGTACTATTCAAAGGAATACGAAGAACTCTGCCAGAAACAATCCCAGTCTCTGCACTGAAAGAGCAAGATTGTTCACAGGCAAGTCCTGTATCCAAATACGTAGACAAGAAGAGAAGCAGCAAGATGAGAAATATAATTTGCATATCATGAATAATTAAAGACTACACAATCAATAGTACTGAGGACTGCGGGACCACTCCGGTCATTTGCATCGCAATATGCTCTGTTTCAATAATGACAAACTAGAGTAGTTTCTCTACACCATAAAAATAAATAATCCACTCAGTCCAAATGAGAAACATTTCCACAAAATTGGTCTGTTGAGTTTCTGCATAGGCAGCAGCTCTCTGAAGGTTTGCACAGTTAAAGTAAAGCTCACTTCCTGAGCTCAGTCCACAGACTGCAGTTACTGAAGCTGCACTCCTTCCTTCCCTTTGACTCTGAGCTCAGGAGATTCAGCCCGCACCAAAGAGGCAAGCTCAGCAGCAGGGCCTTGGGGCAGCAGGGCCTTGGGGCAGCAGGCACAGGACACAAAGCAAAGCACCAAGCACCTCTCCAGCTGTCATGCTGCACACACTATGAGCAGCGCAGCCAGAAAGAGACCGAGCAGGTCTGAGGGGAGTCCTTCAGATCCTTCAGATCTCAGCACGGCTGAGAGCTCTATAAGTTGTACAGAGTTCTGGGCACACTTGAACATAGTTTATTTGGAGGCACTGTACTGCGAAACAGGGACCCACATTAACATCTGAGAGCCATGTATCAGCTAAGAGGGAATTCTAAGAATAAGCTTCCAGACATTAGAGATTTAACATAAAACTAATATTTAAGATGACTAAAGGACATCCCCAAAACATGACCTGGAAATCTGGTACACGGCAAGACCAAGGTAGGAACATGTCAAGTAAAGCTCCATAAGCCAGTAACCTCTCTACAGTTACCTGTCTTCACACTTCTTTGAGCACACTGCCTTTGCCATCTGAAGCAGTGCATGAACCACTAGTCTCTCAAATGGAAAATGTGAACATCTGCAGCACAAAAAGAAAAAAATCAGAACCTCCCAGCACAGAACTGCTGAAGGTCCCTTTAACAGTGAAGTTCCACTGAAAGGTTTGTTGTTTTTCCTCTTCTCAATCTAGACTGTTATCAGTATCACAGAACATCCAGACAGAAAATGGATTACTCTAAACAGCCTCAGTATTGCTGACAGTTACACCTGCATCTTCAGGATGCCTTCTTCCCATACGCCGAGCATGTACTTCAGCCACACAGTTCTTTCAGCTGGAGTTCTGGACAAGGCAGAAAGGTGGGATCATTCTGCTTTAGCAAGAATAGAAGCCAGCAGGTACTGGGGCTCAGAAGCATACAGTCACTGTTAAAGCTCAGAACATCTCCCAGAAAGCACCCACCATCAAATGGCTGGCTCCCATGGCTGATAGCAAACTTCCAGCTATCCCATTTATGCAGTTAAGGAAGTATTCAATAAAAGGGAAGCTTTCAACTAGCAAACAAAGAAGTAATTAGTCTTAGAATTAACAACATAATTCCATTTATTACAGACAACATAAGTCATATAGCTATTACCCCAAATAGTTGCAGCTTTAGAACCAAATCACTCGTCTAAACTCATTCCTCTGTGGCTGCAAAAAACAACTGGCACGCATCAAAGGAACAATGCTACAATGACAGATGAAAGACATGCAATATAGTACACAGCCAGATTAATGAATAAACCATAACAAGGAAAGGGAGATAACACTGTAAGACTGTCAAGACAAATGCACAAATCACACTAAAATTTCAACCTGCAACAGGAGCCCAAAAAATCAAGTGTCTCCCTAAGCACACTCACAATGAAGCACAATGTATTAAGGGAGTAAAAGGTAAATCTTCTCTCACACAGCAAATTACAATCCCGTTAGTGTATAATTTCTGCTAAAATAGCAAAGTTTCAGCGTACTGGAAATTAAAGCCAGGACACATCTGCAGAACCACTTCTTTTGAAACATCTCGTTTGCAATTCACAGAGCTTCCTTGCAGCCTTGGAAAACTCTCATCAACTCAGTCAAATATATTATCATTTAATTGGCCCTCACTGTAGGTAGACTCAACTGACCATAAGAATCGACTCCTTTTACCCACTGTGCATGCACTAGAAGGAAAGGAACCTACAGAGTGATTTATGCATTCCTCACCGTCCTTGGATAGAGAACCTCAGATATATTCATCCAAGTGACCCAGGGAAAGCAGTACATGTTCAGAAGATCCTGACCACACATGACCTGTGGTCTCCAAAGAGGAAACTGAATGTGTGTGGGGTTGTTCACACATATAACAACCTCTATTAAACCCAAGCTAGCCTTATTAGAAGTGACACTCTTTCAGGCACATCTTCCAGTGACACTAGGTTTGCCCTAACACCTTGCCTGTGGCTGCCTCTTACCCTTCTCAGAGTACAAAGCATTCATTCAGCAAGCTTCAATCAGGGTTTTTTTTTTTTTTTTAATAGGAAAATTTAGAAATACAGTGTATCAACTTAGTTTTATTAATTCACAACACGTAAGTTTTCAGTGTGTTACTTTTTCATTTGATTTTACACAGGAAATTCAGTTTTACTTCCGACAAGTGTAATGAATCATTAAGATACCTGGAAACCAGGCACCCGTAGCAACCAACACCCAGCAGCAAGCCAAGGGCACTGCTTCAGAAACCAGTTCTGACAATAGAGGTAAAAGATAACAGCCCCACATGATGTACTAACCTGAGGAGTATCATTCAGTCTTGAGGCAGAGACAGGAGTGGGGAAGCCAAACCCAAGCCTCCATCCATCATCCCATTAACACACAGAGACACTTTCACCTCTATGAGACGTTTGCCCACAATAACTCCAATATTCAGACATCAAATGATTTTTAAATTCCTCTTCTACAGCAGGAAGCAGATTCCTAGCTCTGACTTAGGAAGTCATACCATTTTTAATGAGGAGTTTCTCTATTTCTCATGACTTTTTACGTATCACCTACAGCTTCTGGTACAGATAAAACTGGAAGCCAGCATTACCATGCACAAACTCTTACATGGAATCTTGCTCATCTCAGATTTGGAAAGCCTTTCTACCATCTCCAACTCTGCTGCTGTCAACCAAAAGCCTCATTACACAGGAAACTGAAAGCAAATAAGTCTTGCATAACAAGTTTCTAATTGACAGTAGCCTTGTTAAACACAGCTGTAGCATCACAAAGGTTTCTTAGTGAAGTAGCAAACAGGTGAACTGTGCCATCGACAAATTTGAAATTAATACTGCAACGGTATCAGAAACCAATTCTTACAAAAATAACTTCACATGTTAGCTTCAGTTACTAGATTTCAGGGCCAGCTAGTGGCCTCCAGCAATCTGACAGAACCATGCTGCTTTTCAGCCAGGCTGCGTGGACAGATGTATTTACAGCACACACACAGGAAACTGTGCTTAGGTCACAGAGTTTATCAACCAACAAGGGACTGTCAAATTTCTGTGTGGTACTTAAACCCACTTAATCCCTATATTTGCAGGGTTCCTCAAACCACCAGAGCAAAGTAAAGGCATTGCAACAGGAGAGCCGTATTTTAATCAGTTCCGTACACATCACATGGCCTTACACAGAAATCCTTCACGACTCTCCACAGGTGAAACATCAGACTCAGGGATTTCCAACAGCACCACACCGATGGCAGAGCTCACTGCACAACAAGGCAACTCCTGATGGCAGCAGATCTCTGCAGCCACCACACTGCCCACCACAGACTGGCAGCTGCAGCAGCTGGCTCTAGTTTTCTCTTTTCCTCCTGCAAGCACACAGCTTCATGGGCAGGAAATACTTCAGGTTGGACACCAGGAAAAAATTTCTTCTCCGATGGAGTGGTCTGGTGCTGGAATGGGATGCCCAGGGAGGTGGGTGTCCCTGGAGCTGTTCACGAAACATTTAGATGTTGTACTAAGGGACATGGTTTAGTGGGGAAATACAGGTGGTAGCTGGACAGTTAAGAGGTCTTTTCCAACCTTGGCGACTATGAAATAAGCTAAGAAATCACCAGTTCAGGAAAATATTTCAATTCATAACATTTATTTTACAGTGTCAGTTTCTGAACCCAGCATATGCTGGCTTTTCCCATAATATTATGGGAAAACCTTGAAATCGGGTTTTATTTTTATAGAGTGATAGAATGCCTTGGGTTGAAAGGGACCTCAGAAATCATCTAGTTGCAACTCCCGTGCCATGGGCAGGGATGCCAACTGTTAGTTCAAGCACTAGGTCAAGCTGCTCAGGGTCCCATCCAGTCAGGCCTTGAACATCTCCAGGACCAGCGCATCTCCATGACCACTCTGTGCCAGCAACTTGCCATGTTCCCAGTGAAAAACTTCCCCTGACATCCAATTAAATCTCCCCTCCTTCAGTTTGAAACCATATTCCCTAGTCCTGTCACTATCTACTGTGTAAAACATTGATTTCCCTCCTGTTTATAGGCTTCCCTTTAAATACTGGAGCCTTCTCATCTCCAGGTTGAATGAGCTCAGCTCCCTCAGTCTGTCCTTGAAGGAGAGGTGCTCCAGGCCTCTGATCACCCCTGGAGTCCTCTTCTAGGCCTTTTCCAAAAGTTTCACATCTTTCTTGTGGTAGGGGCCCCTGGCCTGAATGCCAGATGGAGCCTCACCAGGGCAGAGAAGAGAGGGACAACCCCCTCCCACTCCCTGCTGGCCACCCTTTTACGATGCCCAGGAGGGTCCTTTTACTGTCGGCCTTTCAGGTGGCAAGCCCACACTGCTGGTCCACATTATATTTTTCATCTACCAGGACCCCTAGGTCCTTCACAGGGCTACTCTTAAATCATTTTCAACAGTTTTACTTGAATAAACCCTTCACTCAGCATTCCTCTGTGTCCCATCTGCCCAACATCTCCTGCTGGCAGCACGGCAGCCAACGCAATGCAGACCAGAGCAGAGCAGTCCAAGAGCCTGGCAGCAGCCCTGGGCAGCACATGTCCCTGCAGGCAGTGGGGAGGTAAGGTACTGCCCGACAGCAAAGGCTGCTGCCACTCAGCAGGCTGCTCTGCTGCCAGGAGCCTCAGCATGCCGGATACAGGCGTCTTTGTTTTTAATGAGGTCATCCTGTTCTCAAGACAGATGACGATTATTTTTAAACTCCAGAATTAAAAATAAAATCTGTCACATTTCTGACAAGTTTTCTAGGACTGGAGCAATCTACTCCTTACAAGAGCTTTTAAAAATAGACTCCCACATATTTATTACTCAAATCTGCAATCCAGCCCTCAAACACACTGGCTTATTCATCTCTATAGTAACTCAGTTTTCCCTTGGAGCATCTCCTCTAGCTGCAGAGAGAAGATTACCTTTGGAGGCCAAAGGTGTAGTGGTGGGGAGGCTGTTTTGGGATCTTGCTGGGAAAGCTTTCCTCACCTGCCACCCCAAGTACTGCGAAACACTCCCCTGCACTTCGCTCCAGCTGCAGTGCAGGGAAAGGTGTTGTTAACAGCTCACCCCTGACAGCCAGCCCACGAGATGTGACAACAGGCAGCCCTGGGCTGCTGCAACCCTCAGCTTCCAGCACTGACATTTTTAGCATGGGAAGCTTCCCCAACCCAGGTAGCAGAAAGAAGACCCTGAGAGCCACCAAAAAATATTAAGAATTGCAAACAACAAAGTGCTTCCCAGGGAACAGTGAGCTACCTTGAAGAAGCAACCACTAATTTCAAAACATTATTAGTTCTACCCAGTCTTAGATGCCTGATGTTATTACAAGACTAACACAAAGGCTTAGTCATCCCAGCTGTCTGACTACCCAGAAAAGATGTCATTTCAGCGGCAACAAACAACAGACTGAAGGCT
This sequence comes from Odontophorus gujanensis, assembly GCA_013399175.1. NCBI lineage: Eukaryota > Metazoa > Chordata > Aves > Galliformes > Odontophoridae > Odontophorus > Odontophorus gujanensis. The sequence goes on along the minus strand of VXAB01006889.1, from coordinate 19,956 downwards.
GAGTTCTTTTTAGAAGGATTCCCTCTGTTATCATGGTTATCGAGCATCTTCACCCCCTCCCAAGGACTTATTTCAGCCTCTGTCTCTTCCTGACCTCCATGCACTGGGTCACCTCTGGAAGCAGCTTATTTCCCAAAGTATCTTCATTTTAAAGTTTCACTGACAGCCCAGAATTCAGCTATGGTCTCTCCTACTCTTTGAACAAGAAAGGAGAATATCCCAAAATATCTCATTAAGGTGAACTTGAGTTGTATCTAAATTGCTAACTTTCAAATTCAAATCAGCTGTGTTAGCATCTAGCTGGGCAGCATACAAAGCACCAAGGACTTGCAAGGACTCCAGGAATCAGGCTACACCTAGTATTTAAAGCATTCCAAATAAACGAGGGATGGAACAACACAGTCTTTGAGGTCCTTTCCAACCCAAGCCATTCTATCCATGAAATACATTTATACATTCAGTAGTAATATTAGATTTACATTACTCAAACAGATTAATGGAAGCATCGAGCTATACGTTACACAATTTAACAGCCCTCCAGCCTCAACAAGCATCCTAGTATGTATCAGTCTACTGCTTCAAAGCTGCTTGCTCATTCCACCCATTTTTGAAAAAGCCATGCAAGTCCTGCCTTTGTACAGTGACAGTACTTGCCCATGCATTTCTTCTCCACACAGATTATTCACCTTTGGAAACAGAAAACTACTAAGTTATTTGTGTGGAAAAGACTATCAAAAACCACTTACAGGTCTTAGATCATTCCTAGAGATTAACGAACTGGCTCTGCTAGCAGGAGAAAGGCAGGAGGTCAGTCATACTCTCTTAATCACTCAAATGCAGAATTCCTGAGATAGTTCAAGGTTAAAAGTCAGGAAATAGGAGTTAGGGCTTCTCACAACATTAACTTGCCTGCCAGCCTGTATATCCTGCATGCTTTCCAGAACTGATTAAGCAGAAAAGATATAAAAGAGTAAGGTACAACTCTGAGAACAGTGCAGCACTACCAGACAGAAAGCATGCAAGAGTTTGAATCTAACCGTGTGAGTCGTTCAAGCATCTTTGGTTTTAAACGGTTGAAACTGGCTTTTCTTGTAAGCTTTTTCCCCCAAAAGGAGTTCGACTTCAGTTCTTCCAAGATCAGAAGCAGCCCTAACTCCTGCAAAGCCTGAATAGATTAATTAAAATCAAGCCAGGTCTCCCTTTCACTCAGAAGTTTGACTGCTCAGGAAGAAAGGGACTCTTCACTTCACAGCAAGGGGTAAATTGTCTACTAAGTATCCAGAGTAAGTAGTTAGACTAGTTCCTTGACATATTTTGGAGATTAGGAACTGGAAGGTCTGTCTCCGTTCTTGCAGCCTTGCACTCCTTCTGTGAAAGGCTGCCTACAGAGCGTGGGCAGCAACAGTTTACATGGGCAAGATGCCTAAAAGATAAAGAGGAGTATAGGACACCCTTCCTCCCCAAGCTCTTAAAGCAGGGAACCGACAGCTACTGTCAAGAAAAAAAAATAAATTACGACTTTGGCAATGTGGAAAATACTGAACAATTGCTGTAGCTCAGCATTCAGGAAGTTATTATCCAGGGATGGCAGTGAGCACTCAGAACTCAGTAAGCAGCAGCAGGGTAGGCACTGGGCTGCCCATTTGGAAGTTGGTTTGTGTTTCACCCTGCAATATGACTGTGGCAGACACTCTGAATTCTCACTTCATGGAGTATCTATATGGCAATTCAAAACCTGAACAGTTCAAGGATCCTATCAACCCCAAAGACCTAGGGGCTCCTTTAACACCTCCACAACCTCAGCAGTGCCAGATGGGAGCCTCCCTATTTCTGTCTGCCTCTAAGAATCAGAGGTTTGGCCAGGATGGTCTTTGAGCAGTGAAAAACACTTTCCAATCAGAATATTGTCCTTCCAATCAGAATATTCTTGTTCTTCAGTAGTTAAGCACAAACATTGCCCTGCAAACTGCAATACATGCCATGCTGCTCAAGGGGGGACAAGCCAAAACCACTTCAACAGGTCCACATAAAAAAAATGCTAAGAGCATTACTGTAGAGCTTCCTGGAATATTTCTTCAAGAAGTTACTTTTTAAGTTAAGAAAGTTACCAGTAACACAATTTATCATGTCAACAAAGGAAAAGTACTGATGCAGCTAGATTTGAACTGGAAGAAGCTTCAAGGAAAAGCAGAATGTTTCAGCCACACTAAGATCAAACGGAATATTGCCTACCATATTACACATGGAGCACTCAAGCACGCTCAGTTCCCAAAATTTCTCACCCAAGCAGCCATCCTCACACTTGTCCCAGCCTATGAGCTTCGGGCCCCAGCACAGCCTCAGACAGCACCAGTGTAGCACTGGTTCAGCTGCTTTCACAAAGGAACAGCTTAGTTTGTATAAACCCAGAAGTGCCCACACCCCCAGCTCCTGTGATCCCAAAGCAGAAAGAGGCACTGGCAGGAGCCTGAAGTCCTCTCCCAGACCTCTGCAGGTCAGAGCTGAGGACAGCCCTTGGACATGAACACCACAGGGCAACTCTATTTTGTGCCATAGAAAACCTAATTACGGAGCTTTTGGCCCTAGCATGCAACTGCTAAAGCATGTAAGCAACCGGAATGCACAGTATCCGCTTTCCTATCTATTACTGCTGTTACTGGTGCTGATGCAGTTCCTTCTTGATTCCTGTAAAGTCATACTGTTTTTAAGTAATAAGCAGAAATGTCAAAGAAGAGGGGATGTCTAACACTACCATGGGAGAGTAATGCTTCAGGGGATGAATAAGAAGCCTAAGATAAAAGCATCAGGGTAAGATTAGATTTATCACCCTTTTTTATCCTAGGGAACACAGGAACACCTACCAAGTATGCCCACTTGGTAATGCCCACTAAGAAACAGAAAGAAACAACTCCAAGCTGCATTTACAGCCTGAATAGAACAAAGCCTAAAACACGGGTCTACATCTGCAGCAGTTAACTCAATACAGATTAACAGCTATTGAAGCTCACCTGCTCATTTGATGACAGTCAAAGTGAGGTTTGCGTTACCAAGTGAGTTGAATTGACTTACTCCTACCATTAATTCTGAATGACCCATTATCAATTTTGTCAACAGATTAGGACTGTGTTAAGATAGAAACTAGAATGCTCCTTGCATTTGCCCTCCCCACCTCTCACACACCTAGAAAGCCTCCAACCATCCTTTTGCCCCACATTCTACACAGCACAAGAAGGAAGAATCAAGTCCTGGTGCACAGGCCTGAGATCTGGAAACCACAGCTCAGACAAACAGGAGCAGGACAGTGGCCAGGGCGCTGCATATGTTTGAGACTTGTCAAAAGAACCACAGTTTTCTGGACTGGTGTCGAAACTGAGAAAGGAGACAATATTCCTGAATTCAGTACAAATTTCACTATGTTTTGAATTGCACCTTGTCTCCTGACTAGGATAAGCAGTCTACTCTCATTCAACATTTGGAGTATTTTAAGACAGACCACAGAAGCAACATATGTCATTTCTTCAGAATTCAAGGAAAATCTCCTTATGAAAATTACATTTCCCCAAACCATTTCCAACTCAAATATTGTTGCAGGGAGCATTATCTGAGGCTCTTTATGAGCACAGCTTTACGGATTTAATCTGTATCATTTGTTCAAAGAGGATGGGAATAGAAAGGCTCAGCAGTTGAGTACGAGCAATAAACCAGATCATGACAAAGTGTAACCAGGTGCCAAAAATGCAAGGTGGGAACTTTAAAGTGTGTATGTGAGTGCACGCGTGGGTGTTAAATTGTCTGCTGTTAAACTGACAGTTATTTTGCTGCAGAAATGAGAATGCTGCATGCTTTGGCCTACAGCAATTAATGAAGTTTGAGCCTAATGAAATGGATTAAAGTTTATTAATTTTTAAGGGCCTGGTCTCCAATTGGACTCCACAAAGCTATCAACAATCAAAGCTTTTGTTTTTAGCTATTCCTCAAAAATCCACTGCTTTTCTTATCAGCAAGTGAAGACAGCACAGATGCTTCACCACAGCTTATTACCTTCCATCCCATGGCTGTGCACTGAGCACACCCATGCTACCACGTAAGCACATCACTGTCTATACACCACCACAAAAAGCAGTGCTAGTGCCGTGTGTGTAACTACAAGCTGTGCAGAAGGGAAAGTAGAAACTGAGATGTACACCGGAGAGTAGGTACAACGTAACTGCACCCAAAACATAGGTAGCATCTGTCTGTAGTTAATTTTCCCGTGTCATGTGGCTGCCTTGCAGTACTGCAGATATTTGTGGGACCATGCAACATGGTATTATTTTCATTTCTTTTTATCTGCTGCATCTGACCTCCTGAAGGGAAGGCAGTGCCCCCACCACTTAACAGCACTGACATCTATTTCCCACATTAATATTTTCTTTTTAAACAGAACACTTCTACCAAGTGCTAGCTTCCTACTCTCATTACCAAGTTCCTGTCTGCTAACTGGTGGTTAACCAGCTAGAGCAAGCCTATCTCCAGTGCCCTGAGCAGAGGCCACACTTCTCAGTACCAGTTGAAAATAGACTTCCTAAGATCATTAGCACACATCAAGTCTTTAAAATAGAAAGTGTGATAACTGAGAAAAGATTTCTGACCAGACATCGTAAGAGAAGCATTCGTAAACAAGTTATCTAAGACAATAGCAAACACCTCAATTCCTTTAATGGAAGATAAGCAGCACAGAAGTCCACAGAGACTGAAGAAAGATGTTACCACCCCATCCCTGTAGAGGAAACAAATTGAGTCTAGGTACCTGCTCCCAAAGTTGCAGCAGCCTCAGCTCTGGAAAAGCCATAGTCACAGACATGGAGCATTTATCATTACCTAGCATGTATTCATAGTAAGAAGAGTCAATTTCTTCTTCGTACCACAAGACTTGCTTTACTGTACTGTGAAGCTATGTACTTTTCTGAGATGTGCTTCACGATTAAATTCAACAAAAAAGCATTTCAGAAAAGAATCCGTTTTTCCTTAGGCAATGCCATTTCTTTAACCAAGCACCCCATATGACTCTACAAGAACACATGTTGGTAGAGGGGAAGGAGGGATAATCTACAGCACAAATATATTGGCAACTGAGCCAGGCAAATAGCTGCTGCCATGAAAAGCAGTTCTCCCACCTTCCAACCCAGACACTCAGCCCTTGGCTCTGGCTCCTTCCTGTAGCTCCACCCTCCCTTGTCATACCCCCAGCCCTCCCATAAGTTGCTCCCAGTCAGTAAGTAACACAGAAGAGTACCTAGATTTTAATGAGAGCCAATTCACTCCCAAGTTACAGGGACTCCCAGCAGTCAGCTACACACCAGGAACAGCAAAGGCCCTACGGAGGAAGGTGCAGCCCTCGCTGCTTGTGAGAAGCTGTCTGGCTGCTCACCAGGATACTGGGAACACAGCTCTTGCATGCACTTCATCTGCCACAGTGTTGTAATTAAAGTTGGTCCTCCCAAGTGGCCTACCTACCCCAGCTGCCAGACCCAGCCTCGCTAATGCCTCTGTACTCATTATTACTTATAAGCAAAGAGCACAGAAGTTGTCAGCTTTAGCAGCAGGTCCCCCAGACCTGTGCATACCAGCAGGAGCCAGCTGAGCTGCAGGGACAGCTGTGCTCCCAGCAGTGATATGCTGCAGGACACAAGGAGCCGTTTTGTTGCAGCCCTGTGCAGCCAAGCAGCTCACTACACATGGTCGGCAAAGAATGCGCTTGCTGGCTGCACCTTTTCATCTCGATAAAGATTTTCAAGGTCATATTTGCTTCCCTCCCAGCTCCGGTGAAATCCCAGGCATGCAGCCCACAGCCACAGCACGTTCCCACCCTGTGTGTCTCCTAGGTACCAGCACAACCTGTCACATTCCTCCACACCAGCACACCCTGCCTTGTCAGCTGGCTCCCTTTCCTCAGAAACACCTTTCTAAGCATAGCCCTTTCTCCTGAGAGCGAGTGGCTGCAGCACCCTGCTACAGGGCGAACCCCCCTGCCCAGCACTCATCCCTGCACACACAGCAGGACTGCAGGCCCTCCCTGCGCCAGGCAGGATTCCTAGGTAACTCCTGAAAAAAAAAAACAAACAACCCATATGTGCTGCCCACTCACAGGGTAAGCTAATTATACAAGCTGTTAGGCATGTATGCATGCACCACAGTGCTCTGAGTCATTAGAGCATGGGATTTATACTTCACTGCACGCATCTTGCTCTTTGTGACCATGTGCCTAGATACAGGCAGAACGAACACAACTATCTGGAATGTCTGCAGCTCGCTGGCCAGCCTATCTGAATGCAAAGCTGGGCTGCCCCAGAGCCTGACTGGTTGCATGTGACCCAGCTGCACATCCAGCTTTCCCAATGCTGTATNCCCCCCCCCTCCATTCGAGAACAGAATGCAGCACAATGTTTAAGCCATGTTCTTTTCTTGTGTTGTAGAAGTGACTGGAGAGCTGGGGAAAGCCAGGTGGTGTAGTGCAGGTGATCCCAGAGATGAACACTGGAAGCCCCTCCCCCCGTGGGCTCACAGACCCGTTCCTATGGCAGCAGCCACTCCTCAGCTGACAGCAATCCCCCCCCATTCATAGGCACCCGATGCCCAACAGCACAGTGTGCCAGTCTCAGTGGGCACGTTTCTGCCCTTCAGTTACTTGGCTTTCATTTACAGGAGCCTGACTGGGTCCCCAGTGAGCCCAGGACAGGGGTCTGCAGCACTACATCCCACAGCACAGGGCCGGGTCTGCGGGGTAGATGCCCACTCCCACTTCCAGCTAATTGCCATAGTCAATGGGAAGTGGCATAGAGTATGTCTGTGTGCATTACTCAGCGCTTCGGTTTGGTTCTCATTTTACTCCTTTGCTCATTAGCAAAGCATCAGAGTGTATTCCATGCAAAACCAAATAGCAACAGCTATGTTTTCTGTGGATCAGATGTTGTTTCTGGCATTTCTAATCTGTAAAAGAACTTTTGCAAAGGATCTCACCTCGCCTTCTCAGACCTTCATTCAAGCACCTGACATTATACCCCTAAGTGAGCTCTACCCCCCCAGACAGTTTGCCTCACCTCCACAGCACAGCTCCATCCTACGGACGCTCCTTTCCTTCATATCCCTACACTTTATGTTATACTCATGCGCAAGACTTCTCCCTGGGTCACCAGGAGCAGCCCGCATGGTGGCTGCACGGCTCCTGGTGTGGTGAGCACACAGCTCAGCCCAGTCCTTCAGCACCAGAGCAAGCCACGACTCCCATGCCAGTTATTTTTTCAGCATTAGTTCTAATGCATCACACCCAAACACCTATACCATCAACGCACTCTTACCTGTATGTATACATTAATTTACTTCAATCAATTAAGCTAAAAGAATTATCATTCTTAGTCCAGCTAGTCTACAAAGACCAAGTTGAAATTCTCCAGCAAATCAAATGCTCCTGCTAACCTTGCCTACCATCTCTGAGCAAACCTACAAACCGATTGAGAGAACCAAAAATCAGTGATGAATGCAAAAACACAGACCTTACCGGCAGAAGTCTTTGGGCACTCCTCTTTTCTTCCATTAATCGTGTCCTTTATTCAATGTCCTTCTAATAATTGCTAAATCAATGGCAGAAACGCATGCTTCTGCTGTTCCACACCCGAGAAGACAAAGGACAGTGATATTGCAGAGACTGCAGTGCCCAGGATGAATGAAGTCACTCTGAAATCCTAACAACTTTTTTCCTCTGAACTGCTTTGCTGAGTTCCCAAGCAGCAGCACTGAGTCCAGCCAACATGCAGAACGGTGCCCTCCAGATCTGCACGCAGCAGATCCAGGAAGGGCGTCCAGAAAGAAGCCAGCATCCAGGTGTCACCTTCACAGTGTCAGAGCAGATGGAATTACAGCCCACAGCACAGCACTAAGAAAGCAGCCATCTCAGATATTTAAGCTGTCTGCTCTGAAAGGTAAACCAGAAGTGACATTGCTGCCCGTGGTGCCAGCTCAGTGCCCCTGCACTGAGCCACGGCTTCCCAAGGAAGCATGCTGTGCAGGAAGGCTGCTGCCACCCAGCAGGTTGCTGCTGCAGAGCCCAGCCCTGTGCCACCCCAGTTACTGCAGCAGCAGAAATGGAGCCCTGAAAGCACAGAGCACAGCAAGGTGACAGACTTGCACCTCCCAGGCCCCAGCAGTAGAAGGGCAGGAGGCCACGATGTCCCACAGTCATGATAGGCTCTGGAGAAAAGATGTTCAGCCTTTCCACCAGCAAGTGCACAAGTGGCCAGCACACTGCAAGCTATGGTCTGCTGCACTCTTGAGATGAATCCAGAGGCAACCACTTGCTGCTGTCAAGATAGAAGGAAAACAATCTAACTCACATCCCATCCCATCCCATCACATCCTGTGTCTACTCAATAGAATGATGCAGACAGCAAGTGACATCAGGGCCTAATGCAGAGATGTCAGGAGTAAAGCAAAGAGCAGTGGTCACTATAGGAAAAAAAAAAAGTGAGATTTGTTAATAAATGAATCCTTTCCACTCTTCCATGCTAACATGCAATAAAAATATTCTCAGAAAAATACCACCTAGAGCCTCACAGCGACAAGAAGTGCTGCATTTCTTCACACATCAGCCATTCTCCTACCTGTACCCAAACTGCTTGATGGACTAAGTGCCCACCTTGTAAAGTCAACAAGTCAACCCTTAGGATTCAGTCTCAGGAAGACCAGATTTGTTTACCCCAGTTTTGTCCTTTCTATGATGCTAAATAAAGGACTTCATGCTCTTCAAGTACAGACTGCTGCATCTTGGTCCCGTGTGTGTCCAGTCACCAGCTCGGATGCAGTGATGCTATGACATGGCAGACGGTAACGAATTCTCAGCGCTCATTGTAAATGCAACAACTTTTCAGTTACCTAGAAACCTTATTTTAAACTGAGTACAGCTTTGTACAGCAGGGCCTCCAGACACAAAAGGGACATCAGCTCTGCCATCTGCCTCCTTGCTCACAACACGAGACAGCAAGGGGAACTTCTCTGGGCGCCAAGCAAGAGAACCTACCTGTGACTGGCAAAGAAAACAAGCAAACAGGACTAAAAGGGCAATTTGCTACAGCTGTACAAGACAGAAAAATGAATACATGGTCCTCAGAGAGTTGAGTGCATTGCCCTGTTTTCTTGTTCAGTAGAGTCAAGGCATCCCAAAAGCAGGCTGTAATAGAACAGGGGCAGGAAAGTTAAATTAGACAACACAGCTTTCAAGAAAGAACTACTCTCAGTGGGAAGGAAAGAACATAGGAACTCTGCTGGCTTTTCCCACCCAGCACGGATGCACTGTATATTCTCCCTAATGCAGAACGAAAGAGCAAAGGAGAAAGAGCTGAAACACTGATAAGGAGACAAAGTTCCAAGATGAGCCATTGGGAACTCCAGGAAAGGGTGCAGTAAGCAACACACAAGAAGTAAACATGGAGCCTGGGGAGCTGACCACAGCAGGCCAGGAACATGTTCTGCCCCAGCAATCCAACACACTCAAGTCACAAGCCTGCTGCACAGCCAAGCTGTGCCCTCACAGGCCGCCCTTCCAGTGGTGGCAGGACTCTGGGCCAGGGGAAAGCAGGCACACAGCATGCACCCAAATCACAACAGGCCCTCAGCTTCCTCCTGTCAATGCAAGCACTAGAAGCAGACGCTAATCTCCAGTTTTTCAGCATGAAGTCTTTCTATCTGTTGCTCTTCTACTTGCACGGTACCACTCAGTGTGAAGCTAGAAGGGCAGGGTAAGCCTGCCACATCGCTCCCTTACCCAGCAGTTCTATGCTGCCACATGGTGCTCCTTGCTTGTAGCAGCCCAAACCATAGGCATCAGCTTCTCTACAGCAGTATTTTCCTCCCACTCACTTCAGATGTTGAATGCTTAGTCTGCAATGCTTTAGGGGTTTGAAAAACCAAAAGCATCAGCAACAGAAAGTATTTATTTTGTGTGTATGTTACATGAAGATGCAAGGTACATCCCTTTAAAGGCAGTCCACTTGTACAAAGGCTACATCTATCCAGCATCAGCACTCCTCAAACTACACCGTTCATCTGCTTCCATCTTTACATACTAGATATGAAAGTTTAGATAATTATATTTGTCATTAAAATCAGTTGAGAAGAACATCTTAACAAGTCTCCATGCCTTTCTTAGCACGTTAAGGTTCATAATGCTTCTTGCAGTTCTCTGCTTTGCATGTTTTGTTCAAGGCTTAACGATTATCCCAATAAAATAACACAAAAGAGCACCAAAAAACCCCTCTTAATAGACTGAAAATTAGAGCATCAGATCTATTACACCACTCAGCCTTTCACCTCAGCTGGAGGAGCATTAGAGCCTTTGGACATCTCATTTCAATGAGAAGGTTATTTAGTTCTAGAGAGTTTGCAGTATTTAATCGCTAAAGGATTTGCAAATGACACATGAATATGCATGCAGCACTTCTCACCATGATATAAATCCTATTGTATATTTATGAATGGATTGCTTTGCCTCTAGCATCTACATGTATATAAACACTGGTTTTACTCTTCAATTCCACCCTCCCTTCTTTTTAAGGAGGTGCTTGAACAAATTTGCATTTTTTGAAATCCATTGCGTACAGTGCATTTCTCCCCCTACTTTTTCAACTTTGTAAATCTCCTCCACCCATAAGGCAAAATGCATACTGTATGAAAGACTTTAAACGGCCTTTAACCACGGCCCTAAGAGAGCTAAGCAACGGTGGTACACAACTTGTGAGAGAAAACAGGAATAACAACAGACAGAGGGAGGGGAGAAAGTATTCTGACCATCTGAGTAAGGAATAAAGGCATGAAGTGACAGGTCAATAGCTTGCTTTTGATTGCAAATATACTAGCTAAAGGGAAGTAAATCCTCCATGGGCATCTAGGAAGCAACATAAATACTGAACCTCTTACTGCATAACCCTCGTGCTGCTGATGTAACTCCGTTATTCCTGTACCTTTCATCAGGCACCTGGGCTGCTCACACAGCAGCAGGATGGAAGCAGCATTTCAGCCTGCCTTCAACAGCATCACCCTTCGGAAGGGTGTTGCCACACACCTGCCTAACTTCTTCAGAGAAGTAATTTCAGCAATGCCTTTAAAGATCTCTGATGGAATGATTTAATTGAGGTTATTTCATTGCAAATCCATTCTGTAAGAAACCTGCTGGCAAAGAAGCACTTGCCAACATACAACACTCCATCAGAACCAAGTGTCACAAGCAGAATGATTACGGGTGTGAATTACCAGCACTTGCACTGTTTCCATTCCTGTTACTACACAGCAAAACTCTTAGAGTTGAGAAGTTAACTACCTGAGCTGCCCTTTCTCCTTCAAGGATTAGGTATCACTTGTCTCTGCCTGGGAAGCAGGAGCAGCCTCCATGTCACAGCCCCCTTCTGCAAAAGAAAGCCACACTGCGAGGAGCAGAAGGGCTGATGCTGCAGCCATAGTAGCACAGCAGAACACGATCAACAGATGACAAGTTCCTTCTGCCCCCAAATAACCACTGCGTGTTCACACATATAAACCAGGCTGCCAAATGTAACACACTCAGCTGAAGTCATGCCTTTCTCTGGTAGTAAGAACAGAGGAAAAGATCCTCAGGAAGAACCATAAAGAGCATCCTGAATCCAAAACCATAGTAACCATACCTGGAACAAGGACTGTCAGCCCACCTAAGTCACTGAAGAGGCAACAAAACTATCAGAACTACAGGAGAAGCACTATCCAAAGCTGCAGGAGCCTGCCTCAGGGAAGCAGACAGAAAATATACCAGGATGCAGTCAGGGTACTAGCTACAGCCTACTGGAATAGAGAGTAAAGATGAGAAAATTCAACAAAGAGCACTGGATGGAATGGAAGATATCACTATGTGTGAGCTGCTCAGCTGCAGAGCGATCTTGACAAATAGATTTCACATATGCAACTCCTGCAAATGATAAAGGCAGGATCCTAAGCTATCCCTCTCTACCATCCCACTCATTCTTCCTCTAAAATTGAAGGGAAGCTTAGAGAGGAAGTGGAAAGTAACGTCCAACTATGTTTGCCTGATTTTACATGCCTTTAAGTATTCTGGCTCAGAACATGCCACTCTTAGCAGCAAGCAGTGACAGACCACAGCAGCAGACACCTTCTACATTTAATTGTTAGAGTGTCAGTTGCATGAAGTAGCAGAACCAGTAGCAGAGCTACCAGATCTTCTCTGAAGAATTAGCAGATGGCCTATGACAACACATTTACCTTAATTCAGAATTACAGACTGCTTCATCTGCCCACACAGCAAACCATCATCATGCTAACCAAGCTGAGAGCTGCACAGTGTACTGCAGAGCACACCAGGTGCAGCTGCTCTTCAGCAGAAGTACACACCAAATACAGTCACAAAATGTTAAGGTGGAAGACTGCAGAAGGTTCTTTAAAAGAACACACTGGGAAGAGCTGTTAAGCATTAAACCCCAAAACTGACTTCTCATCCTTTAGTCAGAAGTGCTTCACCATTAATGCATGCTTCCTTGGACACCTTCTCTGATCTGATGCTGTCTCAGTTTTGCTGCTCTACACCCTGTTATCAGAGTCTATAAGCAACCAAAGACTGGGACAAAGCAGGGGAGCAGCAGACAAAGAAAGCACAAAGCAGTAGAGGAGAAGCAATGACAGATACAGGAGAGCTCGGAGCCTGAAAGTTGCTTACCAGAAGGTCAAGGAGGCTTACAGACCTAATGGCAGCTTGTTTTGTTATTGCTCACATCGTCCCAGTATCACATTCCTGGCCCAGCTTCACAGATTGAAGGAATTGCAGTTTATTAGGCATTACAAGAGACTTTGGAGAAAGAGCAGAAAGCAGAGGGATAGGCAAACAGAATGAAAGGAGGGGTGCTGAAACACTTAAAGCAGTGGGTTGGAGGAAAGCTAACACAAGTTGAGAAGAGACAGATCACAAATCACACATTACCACAGCAGCAGCAATGGGTCAGGTCCGAACTAAAATAGAGGAATGACAACCATTAATATCTGGAAAGGCATCATGCAGATTTTACAGGGCAGATTCAAGACAAATCCCGAAGCTCACAAATTCAAAATTTAAAAAGCAGTAAAAATAAAGAAGTTAAGAAGACAAATCTGCCTAATTCTATCATACTGGAAAACCTCCTTCCAGAGAGTTTAGGCAGCCTGAAGTGCTCTACGTATGCTTCCACTACAAAGTACAAAGTCAGCGTCCTTTCAAGGCAACAGATTGCTTTACCTTTGCCGCTTAGATCTTCTATTGTGCAAAATAGGGCTGACATAAGTAAGGACAAACCACAAGCCTGGCTCACTGCCCTGCTGACTGAGAAGCTATTTGGGGCAGCTGGATGTGGAGAACTTTGAGGAATTTCAGAAGAAACCTGAATCGATCTTCAAAGGAGGGTCTCTGGATAGCCTTTGTCTTCCCAACAAAACAGCTCAAGTCCTACATAGCCACCAGAAAGTCGTGTTAACAGATGTCAAGGAACCGAAGCAGCACCACTGTGAACAAAGGCTGGACCTGGGCAGCCAGAACCTGCCTGAACAGCAGCCACCCAGCAGCTGCTGAGAGCAGCATCACTACTGAAGCACAGACCTTATCCTTCGTACGCTGCTGAAGCAGCACTCTCAAGATGCTCTTCCAGATCAGTGACATAAGATGAAGAAGCACAACACATGCACGTGCCTTTAGAAATCCTAACAGGCCCAAAATGTTTCTTTAGAACTACAGAAGCAAAATTGGCTGAAGACTTTCCCCTGCACTGAGCAGCAGTGAGGCAAGCAGCAGTTTCAGCTTTAGGGCACTGAAATTCTCCCATACACAGAACAGATATGAATGACCGCCTCCTGCAAATCAATACTGTTTATTGGGTACTTTAAAATCAATAAAGCTTCCCTCCACAGAGTAAATTCTCCTAAAACGGTGATTAGACATTTGAGGAGAACTAAGTAGATTCATTAAACAATACCATTAGTCCTGAAACATCAGCTTGACATCTCAGCCAGAAAGCACTTCATCAGAACTAATTAATCCCCACAGCACCTCCATGAGATTGAGAACATCATTCATCTGTTTTTCAGATGTGCAGGGCACTTCAGTCAGAAAACACAGAGGTGGGGTGAAAGCTTCAAGTACCAGGACAAACAGAGCAAACCAAGCCAGCAGAACACATCCAAGAGCATGAGAAAGCTGGAGAACACTGACAGCTGTTAAGACTTGGCTTCTCTGCATCTTCCCACTGCAAACCAAACCTCCTGTGAATACCCAGAGAGTCTTCCAGATGTCACTTGACTAGACGAGTGGCAGTGAAAAATGGTTATTATTCTACTGGGAACAGTTTTGTCTGTTGTTTGCTCAGCCAATTATCTATGCATGCAGCTTGAAAGTGGGGGGGAAGCAGTAACCTCGGGCTCTGTGAATGAGAACTCTGGGTTTTATTGGAGCACTTAAAGCTGAGTTTTCGTTACCACAAGCAAAGCACACAACCTTACTGAACAGGTATCATGAATGGCAAGCAGCCAGTAGGGAAGGTATTTCTCTCTGAGGAAGTGGCTGATTTACACAGCTCCCGGACACACGCACATGGCAGCAGCAGCCTGCATACCCCAGCCCCTGCAACCCACCAGCCCTTGGTCACTTGTTCAGCTACCATGTGCCCTGTCAGGGGCACCAGCAGGGCCCCCAGCCCACAGCACTGAGGAACATGAGCAGGACTGTCCCCAGACACGCACACATCTCTCCCCTTCCACAGCAAAGGCGTGAAATTCTCCCAAACTTGGCACAGCCAAGTGCCATGCCAAGCCTGGGACACCCCAGTCCTGGCACTGAGCACCACCAGCTGCACCTCCATACCACGGGCAGCACCACGAAAGCGCAGTGCCTCAGCACCTCACCATCACCTGCTGGAACAGGGGACACAAATCAATCATTTACCAACAGACTCCTCAGTCACTGAGGTGAGAGCCTGGCAGCAGCTCAGCCACAGGACTGGCCCCCACTGCTCCCAGAACAGTTCATCTTCAGGGTGTTCCATTAACAGTTATTCTTTGGACCGATCTTCCCAGGTCTTTCAGTGTATTTCCTTGCACAACCGAGAAGAATTCAAATCTGATTCAGACATCATTAAGCTTGCCACCAACTCATCTTTCCACAGCTGCACTGTGAAGGAAGCATTGGTGACAGCTTCAGGACACTGTATCACAGCGGGGTTCCCCCTGGCTCTGCTATGGAACATGCACGACCCGCAGAACACAGCCAGAAGCTCAGGGCAGAGCTGGCACCCCCAGCTCTGGGCATAGCCCACCCAGAGCACAGCTGCCAACATGTCCTTGCAGTGCTCCCAAGCTGACCACAGCCACCACAACCTCCTGCCCAGCCCCACCTGTGCCAGCACAGCTCCTGCACTGCAGGACCTGGATCAGCTGTTTCTGTTCAACAAATCCAGACAATGAGACATTTACCAGCCACAGTGCTTTCTGGATCAGGCTCCCCACACAGCTACAGAATTCCATTCCGACAGCAGCAGCTCCAGCTGTCCTGATCAGCAGGGCCACCGAGCCCTGGCCCAACACCATGGGGACAACCACCCACACATGTCTTCAGGATTTATGAGCTGCTTCTCAGTGCAGCTACTTTGCTATGAAAACAGATGATCTACATGGGGGGAAGCTGCTGATCCCCTTGTCAAGTGAGCTCCAGTCAGAGGCAGCTTCGTGACTTCACAAGCTGATGTGCAATTAAAGGCTTCCCTGCAAGCAAGGCGACCTTGCAGAGCAGAAGATCAAGCTCGACCTAAACAACGGAGACCCAGCAGAGGATGTGAACACAGTGAGGGGTGGGTGCTGCATTTCTGCCGTGCTGACAGTGGGTCACCTCCACTGGTGCAGACATTTACAAGCACAGCATGCAGGCTGTTGTTCATTGCTGTTGAAAATGCACAGCTACCAGTGGTGACAGTGTGGGAAAACAGTGGTCTGTAAGCTGAGAAGCTGCTCTATCAAACAGTGTTCTGCTCTTTGCAACTTCTGCAGTTTCCATGGAAATAAACAGAAGGCATCACTTTTAGAGCAACATATGTATTAGCACTTCATTAACTTCCACTTACTGTGGTGGAAAAAGAATCCTAAGGCCAGAACAAATCCTACACATCAACACACCTGCTCCCAAAGATGGCATCTGAAGCAACTACAAAGACTGCACTTCTTGGTTGTGTGCTCACCAAAAACGGCTTTAACAGTCACACGTGGAACTGCCTGTTCATCATCAAAAAGAACCAGCTATTTTGGGGAATGTAATGTAAGTTGTGCTACAGGCAAATAATCAAAGTAGCGGGTGCTTACACATGAAATTTTAGCAAGATGCTCACACTTTATTCTTTAATACAGCAAGGCTGGAGACCAAGTGTGCAGAGCAGATGGGCAAGAGAAGCATCAACAGTAGAATAACAGAGAAGATCACACTGCTGCACCTCACAGAGCCTGGAAGGAATGCTTGAGGGGGGCACAGCGAGATGATTATACATAACATGTCAGAGTATCTTCATCAAGATCCTTGGGCTTAATAAATCACAATTAAACAGCTGGTCCTAGCTTTAAGAGCAAAAAGTATACACCATGTAACAATCCACTGACACAGATTGGTCTCAAACCCTGGCAAATCTGTCCCCTACTTGCCTTCAGAAGAGCTCTGCTTTGTAGGCTCAGAGTGGAAGAAGTCTCTGTATGGAACAGGAAGGTGTCTCAGGGAACAGCTGCAGAACTTGAGCTTTCTTTTAGTAAGTGTCTCCAACCACCAAGAGCCTTTGAAAAATGAAGGCACCAACTGAGGCACCACTGCCCACCAAAAATGCAAACACCCTCTGTAGTTCAGTAGTTTCCCCACACTGACCTGAGTAGTGCTCCTGGTTTGCCATCTTCCACCCTCAGCAGGAGCCCAGTGAGTGTGACCGTGTGTCAGCCAGGTCCATCTACAGCAGCCAGAACAACCCACATACACCAACACACCAGGCACACGAGAATACGAGAGCTGGAGAACGGGACGTGTTTACCAGGCACCTTCAGGAAGCTTCAGGGTGGGAAATCCTCTTCCAAGACAGTCTGGGGGTAAATCAGAGGTTCCCCTACACACTGTGGGGAACCTGAGGACAGCAGATGCACCAGTATCCAGACAACTGTCTCTAACCCAGGTGTCCGATGAGACAAAAAGCCTCATTTGACACACTGTTGTGGGGCTGATGTTTCCAAGACACACTCTTACCTCTCATTCGCTGACCAGCACTCCAGTATGCTTTAACCAGCATGTGCTGGTGGATGCCTGGAAGGTCAACAGCAACAGCAAAGCGATTTTTCTCAGCTCAGTAAGGCTGGGTCACCTATTACAATGCATCCAAGTCCTGAATTACCTAAGTCAGGACAAACTTACAACAGATCAGCTATTTCTGCACCCTGTTATATAAAGGAATAAAAAAGATCTTTTTTCCATCTGGCCACACTAAGTGCCCCAAACCTCGCATACAGGACACCCGATTCCTCTGTTCCACTGTAGCACAGGCACAGTAACAGTTACATCACAGGACTCTGTGCCTGGAACACCCCTACATGGCACGAGGACAATTCCAGCATGCAGCAGCCCCAGCCGAGCTATCAGAGCATCACTCAGCTCAGCACTGCAGGATGGGGACTTGCTCCAGGTCACAGTGACTTTGAACAACCTGGAGTGCAACGGCCCCTCTTAGCAACAGCACATCTGAAGAACTGGTGCAGCGAGCTACAGGAGAACAGGCAAAGCTGAGGAGCAAAGCTCAGTGATCACAGTGCCAATCCAAGAGCAAACCTGACACCAGCAGCTATCACAAAACAATGGGCAAGCCAATGCCCTGAAGCTAGATGGTATCCCTGCTCATGGCTTTTTCCACTAAATTAAGCTGGAATGAAAGATTTAGGGAAGGTTTAAAACTTGCATGCCCTTTCTTCAGCCACCGGTTGTTGCTCACTGAATAAACCGACCAGGAATCATAAAGGTACAGTCACACTGAGACCGCACCATTGAGAGGCAGCTGGGTTCAGAATGAGTCTTCAAACATAAACCTTGCTCCATGTCCCTTAAGCCTGTAGTTTTACAATCGTGCATCCCAGTAACTATTGCTTTTTCTTGGCTCAAAGACAGCACATATAAGCACAGCACAGAGAGCACCGCAGCAAACACACACAACCACCACTCAGCTGCAGACAACTCCCAGGCAGAGAAATACTGAAGCTGAACATACACCATCAGGTGTGCAGTACTAAACCCAACCTCACTAGCACAGGGGCAGTTATGTCTCTGCTGCTCAGAAACTCCCATCACCTGGTGTTCACAGACAGCTGCAACCAGCTGAAAGAGAACCCTTTTCTTGCAAATACAGCAGAACGTGTCTCAAACTCACGGTCCCCCAGGTGATGGATGAATGTTTTGACACTGAAGCTGTTCAGTGGTGGACCAAGGAGCTCTTCCAACCTTGCAGGTGTCCCGAGGCAGGAGGAGTGCCTAACAGCCTTGTGCTCCCGGTGTACTGCTGGAAGATGACTCAGAAGAAAAGCTCGTCAGGGCCATGTGTATTCAGGTGCATTACTATGTGCACAACAAACACGTCATGTGATAGGGCCTATTGGTGCTGAATGCTCTCCTTTAACAGCAGTGAGCAGTCAGTCCTTGTGGATAAGGCAGCCTTCAACTGCTTCTGTCTGACTCACAACCACAGACTGCTATAAGCTGCTGTCAGTCCTAACAGATTTCTCACTTTATTTTGGTGAAGATGCTAAGAAAGCATGCTCAATTTAAGCTCACATCGACTTTTATCAAGGTTAAAAGCCACACTGCGGCACAAACGTGCTCTCAGCCCTTTAATCACTTCACTGAAGCATCGCTTTACAGCGCGTTCCAAATCTCCAGCAGTCCAACAGGTTACACATGTGTCACCGGGATACACAAGGATTATTCCTGGAATGCAGAACACCCCTTAGAATCCTGTAGAACCGCACGACTCACCTCCTTTAAACACAAACGGAGCTCCGTAGGGCTGGGGATAAGGCACAGCGCTGGCATCCCACGTGGGATCCCCAACGGGAGCTCCTCAAAGAGCCGGGTGCTGAGAGAGGGGGTGGGGGGAGGGAAACCAAAGGGATGCGGGGAATACTTAACACCGCGGGGGGGAAGTCGGGAACGCGTGCCCACGGCAACCGTTCGGCGCAAACAGCGGACGGGATTTCCAGCTCATCGACACGGCAGCCTGGGATCCCCACACGGGACCGCGCAGCGCAGCACGTGGGGACGCGCGGCGGTTCCCACAGCGCCCTAACGCTCGGGGCTCCCGCAGCACGGGACAAAGAGCCGCCGGGAAGCAGCCTGAGCGCGGGGCCTCGCTTCCCTCGCTCTTTAAAGCCGGGAAAAGACCCCTCGGAAACGCGGCGGCCGAACGGAGCGCCCCGGGAAGCGCCGATCCGCGCGTCCCACCGCCCCACGCGCGGCGCGGAACTCCCGGGGCCGCGCACCGAGGCGGGAAGAGGCGCAGGTACGGCTGCTCCGGGGCCGAAGGAGAGCGGCAGTGGGGGCACCGCCCGCGGAGCGGCGCCGCAGGTGAGGGCGGGCCCGGCCCGCAGAGGAGGTCGGGGCAGGACGCCGAGCCCCGCAGCGCGGCCGCTTCCCCGCGCCCCTCACCTGTCGCGGGGGTCGATCCAGCTGGTGGTGCGGCTGCCGTGGTCGATGTAGTACACCTTCCCGTCGTAGTCCCGCGCCTCCTCCCCCCCCGCGGGCAGCGGCAGCTCCTTCCGCGGCATCGTCCCCAGCGCCGCCCCATGCAGCGCCCGGCCCCGGGGCAGGGCCGGACCGGGCGGGCGCCGAGGAGCGGTGCGGAGCGGGGCCGCACGCAGAAGCGCCCC
>VXAB01006888.1:14513-49026 GCA_013399175.1 Odontophorus gujanensis | reverse complement strand
GCTGCCATTCAGTGAGACCTGGACAGGCTGGAGAGTTGGGCAGAAAGGAACCAGATGAGATTTAACAAAAGCAAATGTAGAGTCTTGCACCTAGGGAGGAATAACTGCATGCAATGGTACAGGTTGGGAGGTGAGCTGCTGGAGAGGAACTCTAAGGAGAGGGACCTGGGTGTCCTGGTGGATGACAGGTTGGCCATGAGCCAGTAGTGTGCCCTGGTGGCCAAGAAGGCCAATGGGATCATGGGGTGCATTAAAAAGAATGTGGCCAGCAGGTCGAGGGAGGTGATCCTTCCCCTCTACTCTGCCCTGGTGAGGTCTCATCTGGGGTATTGTGCCCAGTTCTGGGCTCCCCAGTACAAAAAAAACAGGGATCTCCTTGAAAAAGTCCAGTGGAGGGATTCAAAGATGATAAAGGATGTGGAACACCTCCCTTATGAGGAAAGACTGAGAGACCTGGGGCTGCTCAGCCTTGAGAAAAGAAGACTCAGAGGGGATCTGATCCACATCTACAAATATCTAAGGAGTGGGAGGCAAAGGGATGAGGCTGGACTCTTCTCAGCAGCGTGTGGTGATAGGATGAGGGGAAATGGCCACAATCTGAAGCACAGAAAGTTCTGCACAAATGTGCATAGGAACTTCTCCACAGTGCAGTGATGGAGCACTGGCACAGGCTGCACAGAGAGGTGGAGCCTCCTTCTCTGGAGACATTCAAGACCCACCTGGACGCCTACCGTGCTACCTGGGCTAGGGAGGTATGGCAGGGGGTTGGACTCAATGATCTCTGGAGGTCTCTTCCAACCCCTACAATTCTGTGACTCTGTGATTCTGTGGTGAACAGTGCCACACTGAATGGCACTGGGTTGGTTACTAGGAACAATTTCTTCTCCAAGCAGTGCTGCAGAGGCGCAGCTGCCCAAGAAGGTGATGCAGACATCATCCCTGGGAGTGTTCCAAAGCCATGGAGATGTGGCACAGAGGGATGTGGTCAGTGAGCATGGTAGGGTGGGTTGAGGTTGAGCTTGGTGATTATAGAGGGTTTTTTGAACAATAATAACTCTATGATTCTGTGATTCTCTGGGTTGGTCCAAGTGAAGGCCACAGGTGGGGTTGGTTGGCCACCAGGGCACACTGATGTACTCAAGGCCATAACAGTAGCAGTTAATCCCAAAAAAGCAAATTGCACCTGACTGTACAGGTCTACCAATGCTCCACAGACCCTCCGACTGTGTTCCCTAGCTTTTGTTGTCGCTCTTTATGCCCATAAAGTGACCACAGTGCACGCTCTGTGTAGCCAGCTCTGTGTCCTACACAAAGTCTGGTGTCACAGCTGTATTTGCAGGGCTGGGGAAGCAGTACCCTTCAGGGAACTGGAGAAGTAAGGGGTAACCGAGAGTAGGTGGAGCTTTGCATGTTGCTGATCTGATCTCCACAACAGAACAAGGATGATTTATCAGTAATGAGTGGTGTCCTTCATGGGTTAGTAATGACACTGGAGCTGTTAAATATCTCCATCAATGACATTGACCATGGAACGAGTGCACCCTCAGCAGTTTGTGGATGACACCTTGACATGCCCAGGGATAGGATGCCATCCAGAGAGACCTGGACAGGCTGAGTGTATGTCCAGGAGAACCTCATGAGTTTCAATAAATCCAGCGCAACTCTGTCATGGCACCCCCTGCAGTCTGTACAAGCTGGGGGACGTAAGGATGGAGCACAGCCCTGTCAAAAAGGGCCTGGGAGTACTGGTGGCTGGGAGCTGGGCATGAGCCAGCAGTGTGCCCTCACAGCCCAGAAAGCCAACTGTCTCCTTGATGTACTCGAAGCAGTGTGGCCAGAAGGGCAGAGGGGGGATCTGCCCCTCTGCTCTGCACTGTGACCTCACCTGCAGCACTGTGCCCAGATGGGGAGTGCTCAGCACAGGGGAGACGTGGATCTGTTGGAGTGTGTCCAGAGAAGGGCCACAAAAATGATCCCAGGGATGGAACACATTCCTATGAGGACAGGCTGAGAGCTGGGGCTGTGCGGCATGGAGGAAAGAAAGCTCCAGGGAAAGCTGAGAGCAGCCTTCAATATCTACAGGGGCTGTAAGAAAAGGGGACAGACTCTTCAGCAAGGTCTGTTGTGACAGGACAAGGGAAGAAGTTTCAAAATAAAAGGAGAGATTTAGATTGGATACAAGGAGAAAAATATGTAGAATAAGGGCAGTGAGGCTGTGGCACAGGTTGCCCAGTGATACAGTGGTTGCCCCATCACTGGATACAGCCAGNCCAGAGAGACCTGGACAGGCTGAGTGTATGTCAGGAGAACCTCATGAGTTTCAATAAATCCAGCGCAACTCTGTCATGGCACCCCCTGCAGTCTGTACAAGCTGGGGGACGTAAGGATGGAGCACAGCCCTGTCAAAAAGGGCCTGGGAGTACTGGTGGCTGGGAGCTGGGCATGAGCCAGCAGTGTGCCCTCACAGCCCAGAAAGCCAACTGTCTCCTTGATGTACTCGAAGCAGTGTGGCCAGAAGGGCAGAGGGGGGATCTGCCCCTCTGCTCTGCACTGTGACCTCACCTGCAGCACTGTGCCCAGATGGGGAGTGCTCAGCACAGGGGAGACGTGGATCTGTTGGAGTGTGTCCAGAGAAGGGCCACAAAAATGATCCCAGGGATGGAACACATTCCTATGAGGACAGGCTGAGAGCTGGGGCTGTGCGGCATGGAGGAAAGAAAGCTCCAGGGAAAGCTGAGAGCAGCCTTCAATATCTACAGGGGCTGTAAGAAAAGGGGACAGACTCTTCAGCAAGGTCTGTTGTGACAGGACAAGGGAAGAAGTTTCAAAATAAAAGGAGAGATTTAGATTGGATACAAGGAGAAAAATATGTAGAATAAGGGCAGTGAGGCTGTGGCACAGGTTGCCCAGTGATACAGTGGTTGCCCCATCACTGGATACAGCCAGGGTCACGCTGGACAGGGCTCTGAGCACTGATAGATCTGTTGGTGTCCCTGTGCACTGCAAGGGGTGGGACCAGATGGCTTTTGGGTGTCCCTTCCAACTCCAATGATTTCATAATTCAATGATTCTCTGATTTAGAATGTGTTGCTTAGGGTCATGTCAAGTTTGGTTGTTAATATGACAAAGAATGGAGATTCTGCGACTGTTGATTTTGTTTTGTTTTGTTTGTTTGTTTGTTTTTCCAGTGTTTGAAGATGATATTTTCTTAATCTAATTGTAATTTCCCTGCTTCCCTTAAGTCTGTTACCTCTCGTCTTGTCTCTCTGGCTCTCCAGAGCCACAGAATCGCAGTGTTAGATATTCATTTAGATTGGAAGTGACAGTCTTAACCCTCTGCTCAACACAGATCTACAGTGTGATGTCCTCATTCAGTAAAGATCTGAAAACTTCCAAGGACAGAAATCTCACAGCCTCTCCAGACACCTGTTCCAGTATTTGACTAACTTCATGCTAAAAATAGTCCCTGACTTGAATTTCCCGTGTTCTAGCTTAGACCCATTGCTTCTCATCCCCGCACCTCTGAGAACAACCTGGCTCTACATTCTCTGTACTTATCAGGCTGTGAAGGCCACAAAGGCTGCTCTTTTGCCTGCTTTTCTCTTTATGGTACTGATACCTAGAAAAAGGACTGACTAGAATTTTCTTGAAGAAATCCATGTTTGTAAGCACACCTATTTGCAGAGAGAGGCTTGGAATGTGATTATTTTATGCTTGCAATGTCCCGGTTCCCAGAACTGCAGGGGCCCAGCAGAGCATACCACGCACGTTGCACAAGAGCAGCGTGACTGTGCCACTGGAGAGGGACTTTTTGAAATCTAGTGCTTAGATTAAAAAAAAAGCACCACTTGCCCAGAACACTCCAGTGCCTCATTCCTGAATGCCAGGGTGGGCTCCCCGTGGCTGCAGGGCTCAACGACTGCTCTGGAGAGAGCAATTTACACCCCAACATTTGATTTCCATCCAGGAGGAGAATGCCATCAAGGTGTTTACTGACATGCTAAAACGCTGGGAGGTGCTCAGAGGACATGGTTCCCTGGGGAAACCCTGCAAGCAGTGGGGGTGGTGGGGGATGTGCCAGCCAGCCTTTATACGCAGGAGGTGTCTTGAGGCACTGTCTCATTGGCAATTCACTATTTGCTTTGCTTCTGAAGAAAGCTCTTCATGTCCGTGAGACACAGCCTTCTTTGTCCAAGGACATGTCACTTCACAATGAAGAGCAAACAAGGCACAAAGTGCTAGCGCTGTCACTGACCAGGGGACAAGTGCTGTGGTTTGAGTCTCGTGCTCCCCCCCCCTCACCCACAGAGCTCTATAACTTTCGGGCTGAACATCCCTCCCACAGGCCAAATCCTCCCGGCTTCAGCCCTGCAGGGTCCCCTCAGAGGCAGCATGGGTGAGTGCGGGCTGGGTGGGGGGACAGCACTGCTGCAGTGCTGCGGGTCCCCAGGCACTGGTCTGCGCAGGGCTCCCTGCACCCCAAGCTGTCCCATTCCTGCCGGAATTCCATGGCCCTTCACGGGGCGAGGGCCAGCCTCAGGAGGAGCAATGCTTCTCCAGTGGCCCTAAGGCAAGATGTCTTTAAAAACATCCCTAAACACAAATCACAAAATACTACACAGCAGTTGAGAAATTAATCTTTTGGAGGGTGGTTAGAAGAATTCTGCTGCAGAACACGGCACAGTGGCCAGGACAGCTCTAGCGTTCCTTGGAAGGGATGCTGGCCTCCAGGATGGAGCATGTGGTTCCAGGCAGCTCTGCCTTGAACATCTTCCTTCTCACCATCTCAGGGAACTCTGCTCAATTCAGCAGACTGAGGCAGAACAGGGGAGGTGTGGATCAGCTAAAGAAAGGGGTCATGTTTGTCATCTGCCAGGGGCAATACTAGCTGGGAGGAAAAAGGATTCCCCCTCCCTGCTCACTCTCCAGCCTCAGGACTTGGCTTCACTGGGACTTCTGATGACTTTTGAGTTTGGATGAGGTTTTCACACTTCTGTTGCAAAAAGAAAATCCACCGGTACCAGCTGTCCCTGATGATAACTCCACAAGTATTTAGTGTTTGTCAATGAATACCTGATAGCTTCTCTAGATGGGCAAAACAGGACTTTCAGCTTCAAGAGGGATCTTCACAAAGAAATAATTTTGTTTTCATATTTTACTCTGCTGGAGTCAAATAGGTTTAATAGAAGAGTTATGTGCTTTTTCTTCTTTGCCCAACCCCTTCCCACCACCTATTTCTTCTCATTTCAGCTACCCAGTGCCTTCGTCTCCTGATTCTCACCTCCCTGCTGGCCCTGGCAGCGCCTCTTGTCTTTGACATAAAAAACTTGCATCTCTTAAACGGCACTATGGATGAGATTATGAATATTCACCCCGAGCCCATCCAGCCTGGTAAGTATACCTGTGTAATAGGGAGAGGCAAACAAGGTCATGTTTGGTCGGACGCTATACAGTTCTGTGCCCCAACCCACAGCAACCCCAGCCCTGTGTCAGGCAGGATGGACTAAACATTGCTCTGTGCGTGGACAGTACCAACACAATTTATGCTGTCTTGCTGGGACAAGTGTTATCCCAGAGTCCTCTGACTGCAGCCTGCCTCATCCTCTATGTGGCATCAAGTTCTTTGGCCCCTCTGTGAGCCCTCTAATCTGAACCCCGGAGCCCCTAGGATCGCAGAAGGGATGGATTCACCCATGGATGTACTCAATATGTCCTTGTGAAAGAATTGCATCCATTCGCTCTAAACCATGCTTTCTTCCAGCAGTTCTTCAAATTCCCCTCTGACCCCTTCTTCCTGTTCCAGACACCAGAGTCATTTTTCCTGCAGCCACTCTAACATTTCTTTTGCCTTTCACCCCTCTTCTACCTTCGTCCCTTCCTGACTTCTACTGTAATTCAGCAACTGCCTTCCCGGTATTGCCATCACCTTCCTCATCAAGGAAGCATCTGCCTCATGGTATTCCCCCAGGCTGCTTGCTGGTGGCTGATACCTGTGGGGAACATTCCTCTGGAGTGAGGGGTAGCAACAGCAACAGGAGCATGATCTGGAGAGGGTCACGCTGTCCTGGCAGGCATCTGATATCTGTGCTATCAACACTCACTCCTCTGTTCTTGTCTATTCAGATGATGGGGACCATCATGTTCGACAGGTCAGAGATGTTGCCCCTCACTCACCAGCAGTTCATGGTAAGTCTGTGCAAGAAGTACATCTGCTCACTAGATTTCACCTTCACTAAGAGCCCAGAGGCTCACAGAGATCTCTTGATCCTTCATATACACTCATTCCTCCCAGGAAAAAACACTGATTTTCTGGTAGGCCACAGCTCATAATCCTGGATAAACCCTAGCAGCAGCCTCGTTCTGGACTGAGTGAAATGTGCTGAGAGAAATTTCTACCCGAAGATCCAAACTAGAAATCGATTATCCATTATTCGCCTTTGGGTTGTGGTGGTTGATTATTATCTGTTTTTTGCTGTGCAGTTGATGACAAAGCTGGTTAAGACAGAGAGTAACTACATAACTGAATTGTCTGAGTCAGTGACAGCCATACACCACACAGCGTGTCTTCTTTGAGTGGAAACAGTTGGTAGCACAGCTCTGGGAGCAGAGCCAGTTCTCTTCCAGAAGTACATTCATTATATGAAGGTTTCCATTCTGGAGAATGGAAAGTCTGTGATCAAATGGAACAAGTCAGGAAATCTATAAAGAGCTTCTTGGGTAAGCCCAGTGGGTTTGTCCTAATGAGATCGCAAGGGTTGATTTCATTATGAGCAAAATGGATCTTTTGACCACACTCTTTCAAGGGTTTCTAAGATGACCAAATCTCTAAACCTCCCATGCAAGTCACTTCAGAGTCCAGACTGCCATTTCCCTCTGTGGTGATATATCACCAAGACATGGGTTTCACTGCAGCAACTCCAACCTGGACAAGCTTGTGTTGCATCCTGACTGAAAGCAGTGGGGACCTGTGCGTCCATATCAGGTAGACTCCTGTCTTGGAAACACATGATGTCCAACTCTTTTTTCGATCATCCAAGACTTTGATTTACTCCTGTAGGCACATGACAGGAGGACATCCCAGGAATGTGTGTGCAATAGGACAGGTGTAAAAGTAATCACATGTGCTCAGTGTCTCCTTGTGTCAGGTAAAATGTAACACCCACCTGCTTCCTGCCCCAGGTTGGCCCAAGGACTGTAGCGAGATCTCTCCTGGCAGCCACAGCGGTGTCTACATCATCCAGCCAAAGGGTCTCCACCAGCTCGTGGTGTACTGCGATGAATGCGACAGACGGGGGCTGGACGGTCATCCAGAGGAACCAGAAGGACACAGCTGTCACCTGGGCCGAGTCCTGGAGCACCTACAAGTACGGCTTTGGGAATGTGCGCAGTGAATACTGGCTGGGCACCGAGTACATCCACCAGATCACCAAGCAGAAGGTCTACCAGGTCAGGTTCGTCATCTCAGACAATGCAAACAATGTCAAGTTTGCAGACTACAACCTCTTCAGCATGGAGGATGAACCCCATGGGTACCGGCTGCGTTTGGGTTCCTACAGTGGGACAGCAGGGGATGCCATGACTTCAGACAATCCCAACACTATGCATGATAACATGAAGTTCTCCACAAAAGATCGGGATCAGGACAACTACGGTAAGAACTGCGCCTACAGCTATGAGGGCGGGTGGTGGTTTTCATCGTGTTATTCCGTGCGTCTGAATTTTAAGGGCGGCATGACATGGGGCAACCTGTGCAAAGGGGACTGCAAATCCTCCCTCATCCTCATCAAACCAGCTCCGTACTGTTAGCACTTCTTTCTCCTGTCTGCACACAAAGGTCTGCAAAACTGGTGCCTTCCTGGAGTAGAAAGGGAGCCTAAGGGTGTCAGGGGTTGGTGAAATACCATCAACTCTTCCCCTCTCTTCCCTTTCTTTGCCTGTTTCTCCTTGTGCTTGACAATGATTAATTTTTGTTATGTTCATAATCAAGGGAAAAAAAAAGGAAAAATAAATACTTGTAAAATTTGTGGATTTCACATGTACCTTCCCTGGGGGAGGAAAATGCAGAGCTCTGGAGTGACATTTCATCAGTGACCATTAGTTGTCTCCAGAACTCACAGCAAGCAGGAAGGCCACGTTCCACAAATGTCCATCTATCCACACCTCTCCATGGTGTCTTTAGAGCAGCCAAATAAACGTTCTTCCTTCAGCTCATTGTACATTACTGATCGTCTGTTCTGTGTGTCCCACTGTACCCAGTGAGATCCCACAGTGAGTGCTTGGAAAGAGCACTGGGGCTCAGCGAAGGGAAGGCCCCACATGTTTCTTGTGGGAATGGATGTGTGCTGATTAAAACCAGTTACAATGAGAGAATGGACCTGTAACTCTGAGCTGGTCAGAAAGGATGAGGCATGTGGGAGAATGATCCAGCACCATCACTGTGCACACAGTCTAGCACTCAGTGCTGCAGTAGTGTACCCAGTGCCACGGATCTGCTCCTGCCCGGGGTCTGTACCCCCTGGTGTGTTGGCTCCAGATCTGCTGGCATGGTCCTCCTGGGATTTCACACAGACATTACTTTGAGGACAGAGTCCCTGCAGAGACTGCAATGTCACAGGGCACTCTGTGGAGATGGGATCATATTCAGCTTTGGATGTTCCCAAAGTTCAATCAGAGAGTAGATCTGGTTTGAGGTCAATTCTGCTACGCAAAGCTTGGACTAGAAAACCCAAACATGCCTCTCCCAACACCCAGTCATCCCATAACCCCGAAGGGAACATCCGTCCATGCTTGCCATTGCAATGGACACAGCACGGGTGGGAGCATCCATGACAGCTTTGTGATGGACATGGCTGCAACTGGAAGAGGACACTAGACGGTGGCAGGAGCAGGAGAGGTGGCAGGAAGATACTCCCCCTGCACACACACTCTTGCTGTCTTCAGAGTGACTTTGGTTTTCAAAGCCAGAAGGTTCCATGCCATGGAGCAGCAAACTGTGAAATAATGGTGCTGCTCCCCCTGCGCCTCTGCAGTTTCTAAGTGACAGGCAAAATGGAGCTGCAATTGCACTGCCAGACCAAGGGGTCCTTATGCCAGTGCTGCTGCCTTCTGCTCGAGCTCCCCAGGGGCAGAGCAGCAACACAGGCCAGGACGTTCAGGAAACCAAGTAGTCTGCTGTGCTGCTCGGAGGATGGAAGGGAGGTTGGCAGGGAAAATGTGCCTTTTTCCATCCAATTTTCTTCCCCCATTCTTCTGCAGAGAGGACTGGGAGAGCCACGTGGTGGAGACTATGGTGGTAAGAGAGAGCCTGGGGAAAGGAAGACATCCCCTTGGGCCAGTGTTGTGCAGTGACTGGACAGGGGGCAATGGGCACAGAGCTAGACAGTCCATACCAACATAAGGAAGAACTTCTTTGCTGTCAGGGTGCCAGAGCCCTGGAACAGCTGCTGAGAGGTGTGGAAGACTCCTTCACTGGAGACTTGTCAGGATGCCTTCCTGCATGACCTGCTGCAGGGAACTGCTCTGGGGGTTTGGCTCACTAATTTCTACAGGTCCTTCTCAGCCCCTACAGTTCTGTGACTGTGCAGCTGCTCATCAGGGTGAAACCAGTTGTCAGTCAGTTAAGAACTAACCTTGTACAAGTCTCTGTAGGTGTATATTTAGATAAAGCAAAGATGTACTTCTGTCTAGGTCAGGATGACCATGCTAGAAACTGCTGGTGTGATTTATTAGAGGAACTCCTAAAATCACAGTGAAGCACTGGAGGCCACAGCCCTTTGCAGGGTTTTCTCCATCAGCACCAAGCAGGCAGGAGGACCTTGAGGGCGCAGCACTAGATGCCTGTTCCCGGCCGAGCTGCTGGTGGCATTCTGGGGCGTGGGAATGCTCCCTGCAGCTCCAGTAGGGGAACAGCGGCTCAAGCCCTGAGCATGTTGGGGACAACAGTTGGCAGCAAAGCAATCGAGCGAGGCCTCTGTGCCAGAATGTGTGCAGAATGCACAAGCGCAATGCAGGCCAACACACTGAGAAGCAGGATGTGCACAGCATAGCGTTGTATGGGGTGCATGCAGAGTGGTGCAGGATGCTGCACCCTGCGGTGTAAGATCCACATCATCTGATGTAGTACTGCATATATATATATGGAGTTGAAGCCTGCACACAGTGGGAGCAGTGCACGATGCACACAGCAGGCACAGTGCATGACACACACAGCAGGAGTAGATGTATGCAACAGGTTTGGTGCGGGATGCATGCAGCAGGTGCAGACGCACACAGCAGGTGCAATGCAGGACGCACGCAGCGGGTGCAGAGAAAGATGAGCACAGCAGGTGCAGAGCCCGACGCGCACCTTTAAGGCCGAGGACAGCCCCGCGCCCGCCGACGGCCCCTTTAAGGCTGAGGGGCGGGGCGGGACCAGGCGCGGCGTTGCAGCTCCCGGTGCTGGCGGCGGCGACGGGGGCTCCGGCCGTGCCCGGCCCATGGCCCGGCCCCCGGGGCCTCCCGGGGCTCCGCGCTGCTTCGGGGCGCTGAGCACGGGGCAGCTCAGGGCGCTGCTACAGGACGAGCCCCGGCTGCAGCGCGCCGTCCGCCTCAGCAGGAAGGTAGGGCCGGGCCGGGATGCGATGCGGTGCGGTGCGACGGGCGCTCCGTGCCGCTCACCGCCCGGCGCCGCAGTTCCAGGCGCTGCAGCGGGAGCGGGAGGAGCAGCTGGCGGCCAACAGCGCGCTGGCCCGGGACAATCTGGCGCTGCGGCCGCGGCTGGAGGACGGGAAAGCGGCGCTGGCCATCAAGTACCAGGAGCTGCGCGAGGTGCGCGAGGCGTGCCGGGCCAAGCTGCGGCGCCTGGGTGAGTGTGGAGCGGTGGGAACGTGTGGGGCTGCCCGGTGGGGGGGAGCGCCCTTCGTGCCGGGAGGGGGACGCCGGGAGGGGAGGAGAGGGGAGAGGAGTGGCGTTCCCGGCAGCGCCGCTCTGACCCTGCACAGAAGAGTACCTGGAGGAGT
This sequence comes from Odontophorus gujanensis, assembly GCA_013399175.1. Taxonomy (NCBI): domain Eukaryota; kingdom Metazoa; phylum Chordata; class Aves; order Galliformes; family Odontophoridae; genus Odontophorus; species Odontophorus gujanensis. The sequence continues at coordinate 38,029 of VXAB01006888.1, read as the reverse complement.
GCGGCCCGCAGCGCGCCGTGGGCCGGCTCCGAGCCGCTCTGGACGCGTCGGAGGCGGAGGCGGAGGTGAGCGGATGCGAAGCGGCGGCGGGGTGAGAGCCCCGCGCCGTGCCCTGCCGTGTGCAGGGCCCTGAGAGACGGCGCGGGGCTCGGAGTTTTGGGGGGGAAAGAATGGGACTCGCCCGTGCCCCAACCCGACGCTCCCGAACCGCCCGTCCCGCAGGCGCAAATGCAGCGGTTCCTGGCGCACGAGGTGCCCCTTGATGCCTTTCTGGAGTCCTTCTGCCGGAGCCGCGCGCGCTCCCACGTCTCTCGGACGCAGCTGGAGAAGCTGCAGGAGCTGCTGCAGAAGGGCCGGGACCCTGCGGAGGAGCCCCCGGGGCTTAGCCCGGCGCCGGGCCGCGGCACAGCCTCCCCAAGAGCCCTCCAGCTACGCTCCGGCTTCGTGCCCGCCGTCCTCGCCCCTGCGGCGGCCGTGGTGCCCTTCGCCGTGCCGCCCAAGCACCGTCTCCCGGCCCTGGGACAGCCGCCGGCCGCCCCACACCTCGCCCCGCACGGGGCCCCGCTCAGCCCCCGGCCTCTCCGCCGCCGAGAGCCAGAGCCGCTGCAGCCGTAGAGGTGCGGGGCCGGGAAACGGTGGGCACGGAACTCCGGGAGCTGCTCCGTGCGGGGAAGAAGCGGCTGCATCGACTGCGGAAGGGTGGGACGGGGTGGGTCCGTGAGCCTGGGGGAGGTGGAGGTAGTGGTGAAGAGGGTCCGGGGGCACGGCCTGCAGTGTGCTCCCCAAATAAAGGCTCTGCTCCGCACTGCTTGGGACTGGCTGTGAGCAGAGGGATGGGGCAGCCAGAGTGGTTCCCCTGGATAGGGGGACTTGGGCTGGGCTGCGCCTGGGGATGGTGAGGGCTGCTCCAGAGTGGGCATAGAGCCTGTGAGTGTGAGGACTGTGGTTCTCCCCAGGCCAGACACCAAGTGCTGCCCCCCAGCTCAACCCCATAGACGGTGAAGGTTTGGGGCTGTGGGGAGGATATCGTGCCAGCAGCACCCCTTTGCCCCCAAACCCATGGGTGAAGTCGGAGGTGGGCACGGCCTGGGTGCACCTCGCAGTGCCCGCAGTGCCCATTGCCCTCCTGCCCCTAGTAAAGGTGGCAGAGCACTGAGCTGAGCTCTGCTGACCACACTGCTGTGTTGTTCCCGTGCTGCTCTACAGTGGTCCTCAGTATCAACCAATGAATAGGGAGATGCAGTTGGAAGGCAGTGGGGCAGCTTTATGTCCTTCAGCTGCTGCCCTGTGGCACTCCTCCCCACCCCCATGCTGCTGTTCCTGCCCTTTGGTTTGTTAAAACACAGCTTTAAGAGAAGGACAAAGAGCTGGCTGCAGGGATGGATGCTGTGCAGTTCCTCTCCCTGGGGAAGGTCCGTGTGCACCCATTTCAGGGCTCTGCTGGGTGGTGTGGTGTCCCAGAGCCCTCAGGCTCAGGCAGAGCTGTGGGAGCAGTGTGGGGACATGAGGCTGAGTGCTGTATGCTGAACCATGAGGGCTCAGCATACAGCACTCAGCACACACACGGGGTGCTGGGGGCAACCACAAGGCTTCTTGGGGATCTGGCTGCCCAAGTCTGGGAGAGAAAGTCCAACACAGTACATGGCTCAGGAGGAGCACCTGCACGGGCTGAATGCTGGCAGTGGTGTGGAGCTGTGCCAGTTCCCTGCAAGACAAGACCTGGAGCAGCACTGGCACTGGCGCACGTGTGGCTGCCTCAGAAGAGCCACACCATCCTCCAGAATACAGCACAGCTGCAGCCATGCCCAGTGCCCCTCACCTGGCTGCCAGGGCTGGGTATTTCCAGGCGGTACTGCATGGGCTCAGCAGCACTGAGTCCTGAAGGACCCTCTGACCCCAGGAGCATGAGTTCCTCTGGGCAAGCAACAGTCTCTCCCAGGCCCACAAAGGCAGCTCACAGCACTGATGCCAGCAGCACAAACTCACAGCAATGCGGAATCCTTCACCACACCGCAGCAATGCTGGCTGATTTCTGTCTGCAGGGTCCTGCAGCTCTCCCCCAGGTCCCTGCCTGGCTCATGAGCAATAGGACTGCGCAACCACACTGGGCAGAGCTGCTGTCCCAGCCCAGTGTGTTTAGGCCTGGAGAGCAGGCAGAGGAGTGTCCTAGTGCAGGCAGGTGCCAGACACCCTGCATGCCACAAGGTTGCTCTGCAGGGGATAAAACCCCTGGAGTGGAGCTGCCAGCAGCAGCAGTGACTTCCTGGTGTCTTCCTGGGTCTCCCTGCATGGCAGTGCTGAGCTGGCAGCAGGGCTGTTAATGGAAAACTCTATTAACAGAGGTATGCTGCAGGGCATGCTGTGAATGGGAGGGGAGCAGGCCCACAGGTGCTGCCAACTGTGCAGGTTTGTCTTGGGACCTTGCACCAGGACCCACTGCAGCAGAGCTGGGAACAGCGCTTTGACCAGGGACCCCAGGGCAAGGCAGGGCTGCAGCTGTCCCAGGGTCCAGCAGTGCCCTTGCTGCTGCTCAGGACTCTGCTTGCCCAGCCTTCAGCTCCCTCTGGCTCTGCCGACCAGTTCCTTCCCAAGGTGCAGCTCGGCTCCTCCAGATGGTGGAAGAGGTCCTCAGGAAGCCCAGAGCCCCTGTGCCCACACATCACTCCACCCACAGCCAGGGAGAGTGGCCCAGGCTGGGGGAGGGCAGCTAGCACAGCACCAGGCATGAGGCCTTTGCAGGCAGTGCATGAGGCCCCCTACCCCCTCTGACCACGGGGCAGCCACAGCTGCAGGTGTTGGAGCAGCACTTGCAGCTCCTGAGTGACTGTGGGAAGGCAGTGATCACAGCATTGCTACTGCAGCACCAGCCAGTGGGCTGCGCCTGACTTCCACAGGGCTGGCAATCTTCATGCAGTCCCACCTCAGTTTGCAGAGAGCTTTCATTTGATTTAGCACTGCAACAACTAAACTTTGTTTTTGTCCTCTTTCATCTTTTTCACCATGAGATGCTGATCCTGATGGGCTTTTACAACTCACACAGTCTCTGCTGTGACACTGCTGCTCTATCACAACCTGATCCTGCTGGATGTCCTCTGGTACTCACAGCACAGGTAGCCCATATGGAATGAGCTCACCTGGCTAAAGGAAAGCTGTGTGCAGCTCTCCATCAGGGAAACAACTGGGAAAGAGAAGAAATACTGAACATGATGACAGCACGCATGCAAGGTGATGAGAGGCTAGAAACCCTGTGTGCTGTAAGGTGGCAACTGGTCTGTGAATCCAGATGACCCCCAACCCCTAGGCACCTGATTTCCTGACATCTGTCCTGCAGCAGATGGCCACTCTGCCCAAGCAGCGAGGAGGTGACACTTTCGGCTAGAAGAGAGTTAATTCTCTTCCTATTAGCTGGTATAGTGCTGGTAACATCCCAGACACAGGGATGTTACTTTTGGGGTGCTACAGTGTCCGGTTGTAATGGGTGTGCATACTGCATACAAAGCAGCAAAACCAGCACCATACCAGCTAATGGAAGAAAATCCCTCCATACCCCGCATGCCAAACTTCCCCTTCTCCAACCAAACCCAGCAGTAAAGCCGAGCATTTCCTCACCTTCCTCCAGAGCAATGAGCCCAGCAGGGTATGTCACAGCATACCCCATGTACATCAGAGGCGGCACTGAGTGCCTCTGTAGCAGCAGGAGTGAAGTCTGCCCATAGAAGCCAACCCACCCACTCCCAATGACTGCAAGCTGCACATCCAGCCTCTCCAATAGGTCTCAGGGTAAATAAGGCACATGTAGTGTGAATACCCTGAAAGAATAGTGCCCACATAATATAATGAAGATGGACAATATATTTTTTGATGGATTATTCAAATGGTATAAAGACACACGGTAAATTAGTAAGGGCTCATCTGTCACTGAAGATCAAGGCTTGCTTAGAACTCCACACAGAAGGGATCTCCAACAAGAGATCCTTCCCCAGTGGTGGTTAACCCTTAAATGGGGTCTGGGAGAGGTGGAGCCAGACTCCACCCATTCCAGTCACACAAGTGCATTGCCTTCACCTGTGCTGGCTAACTCAGTGCCCGCCTCAGGTATCAATCAGTGGTTCAGGCCGTGATTCAACAGTTCCCATACAGCACCCTCCCACAAACATTATCTTCTTCAGGCTGCTGTGGTCACTGAGTGAACACCAGCCCATCTCCCACCTTCCATTTTCCAGCAAGTACAAAGAATATTTACCATTCAAGCCCATCAAAAGAAAGACATGTCATTTCATCACTAGTTTATGGATGGATAATTTTAATGCTCAAGACGTGTCACAGAGACCTGAGAAGCAACAGGAAGAACCAGCAATATGAACTGCCCTCGCACCACGGTAAGGCACATTGATGAGCCCAACTTTCACAGAATCGCAGAATCGTAGGGGTTAGAAGGGACCTCTAAAGATCATTCAGTCCAACCCCCCTGCCAAAGCAGCTCCACAGCCCAGGTTGCACAGGTAGGCGTCCAGGCAGGTATTGAATGTCTCCAGAGAAGAGACTCCCCCGCCTCTGTGTGCAGCTCCAGTGCTCCGTGAAGAAGCTCCCATGCACATCTGTGTGGAACTTCCTATGCATTAGTTTTTTGGTGCCTTGATTTCAGACACAAGCACTCAATACAGGTCAGGAGAGCCAAGCATCTCACAGGAGCACTTTCCTGTCCCAGTGCCAGGGTCCGAAGCAGCGCCAGAAGCACAGCACTCAGCTCCTCCTGCTCTGTGCTGTGTTACACCTGAAAGCCTGAGCCAGGGCCTCAACACCACAACAGAGTTATCAACCCAGAATACAACCTGTGTCTGGACAGCCTTAAAAACCAGCAAATCACAATACCAGGAATTAAAGAGGTGCTCCCATATAGTACGTCCTGCTTTCCACGGCTGTGCAGAGCACTTCCAGCCTGCAAAAGAATGCTGCTGGCCAAACCTTCCTTCTTCCTGGGAACCTGCCGCTGGGGGCAGTAAGGAACATGGCTTACAGCACAAAAGTCCATTGATGTACTGGGACAGAGCCACAGCTCTAGATGCTTTCACTCTCTAATCAGTGCCCTTCAATGCCAAGCTCCCCCTGCTCTTCATATGACAAAATTTCAGAACTATAGTCCCAACAACAATAGAGGATCATGGAAAGCTCTCTCTCTGCTCCTGCGCTGAATTTTCTCAAACACACAGCAGCCTCCACAGTCTGCAGTTAAAAGTGGTACAGTTCTTTCCAGAAGAGATAGGAGACTCTCCTGTAGCAGCATGTACCACCTACCAGTACACACTGCACTGTGCCCTGCTTCTGTCTCAGGATCAGCTCAGTATCAGAACTCCATCGCTGAAAAACACGAGGCATTTGCTTTTGTTTGTACTGAGAGAAAACATAACCCTGCATCACTGTGGTGAGGGGGGGCATGGCTTTGGCATAGTCCAGCCCTGCAAACCCAGCGCAAAGTACTGCACATTGTCCTTGGCAGTCCAGGTGTTGCAACATGGTGTTCCAGCAAGCTTCACTCTCTCCCAGCAGTACCATGTAGCACAAGTGAAACCTTCACCCAAGGAGAGACAGAAGCTTTTAGAGACATTCTTCAGTTCCTGAGTCACTTCAGTATTTAATTAGGCAAATACTCCCATGTGCAAAAGGTGCTTAGAGATATGTCAAGCAGAAATAATGAAACTGACAAAAGTGTACTGTTCCCAGCCACAACAGCTGTTTGAGACGATCTCGTGCAAAGCTCCCAGTAAGCCCTTGCCAAGGCAAGCCGCTCTGCACAGCAAGGTGCTTGGAGAAGCTCCTCCAGGAGACAACACATGCTCACGAGGACATGGGCTGCCACAGGCCAACATTCCATTCTTTCAGGCTGCTGAACCAAGTCTGTGCTCAGCACAGTGTGAGGCAGGCCCCAAGCAGGGACACACAGAGGCATGGTGCAGGATGGAGACCAACACTCCAATACTGTACTAAGTGTGACAGCGCAAAGGTGGCAAGCTTGGGATGAATGGAACCCACAGAGAGATGTTGGTTAACATCACTGAGTGTCTCCAGGAAGACATGCAGTACACAGACACTACTGACAATTATTTAATCTTTACCATGTCTCAGCAGAGCAGAGCAGAAATGTGGCTCCCACCAGGGTCACAGTGCACTGCCAACAGAGATGTCAGAGGCCATAAAGCAGAGTCTGTGTCCCTGTCAGGCGCCTTGCATGGGGTCCACTGGCAAATGGGGCACGTGGCAGCCGTGGAGCAGGGCCGTGCAGTAGCACAATAACATCCTGCAGGCACACACCGTCTCAGAAACGACACTGAGCTCCCTCATGGGTCCCGCACCGTCTGAAAGGTGCCAGCACAATGTCGGCCCACTGCTACTTGAGGCCGCAGAGCATCGCGAAGCCCAGCACGAAGACCAGCCCAACCGTGAGGTCCGTTAGGAACCGCAGGCGACCCTGTGCCGCGGCCTCCTCCCGGAAGAGGCGCAGCCGCTCCCGGCGCTCCCGCAGCACCCGCTCCCGTTGCAGCTGCTCGCCGTAGTGCGCGCGGTAGAAGGCATCGAAGTCGAAGGGCGGCGTCGCGGGGCCGCTGCGGGCGGCGGCGGTGCGGACGGGGGGCGGCGCGGCGGGAGCGCGGCCCGAGGGCCGGGGGGCGGCGCGCACGTCGTCGCGGCCGAGGACGCCGCGGTCGTACTTGCGGCGCAGCGCCGCGCTGCCCAGCACGCGGTAGGCCTCGCTGACGGCTGCGAAGCGCTCGGCGGCGGCCGCGCTGCCCGCGTTGCGGTCAGGGTGGAAGCGGAAGGACTGCCGGTAGTACGCCGCCTTGATCTGCGCCGGCGTGGCGGTAGCCGAGACGCCCAGCACCTCGTACAGCGTGCGGCGCGGCGCCTCTCCGCCCCCCGAGCTCCCGCCGCGGCGCGGGGCCGTGCCCAGCCCCCGTCCCGGCCCCGGCCCGGCGCGCCGGACGGGGCGCAGANCGGGGAGCAGGAGGCGCCGCAGGCCCGGCGCTAACGCGGCCATCGCTCAGCGACCGCGAGCCGCCATCTTGTGCGAGGCGCGCCTGCGCATGACGTCACTCGGACGCGCCGCGGAGTCGTTGAGCAGTCGTTCGGCGCCGCGCGGTGCCGTCATCGCGCAGGATGGCGGGCGGCGGGCGGCGGCCGGAGCATCGTGGGCCCCCCGAGCTGGTGCGTGTGGGCCGGCTCGGCTCGGCTCGGCTCGGTTGGGCTCTCCGCGTTCACACCGCATTCCTTCTCACCGCTTTTTGTTGTTGCAGTTCTACGATGAGAGGGGGGCGCGGAAGTATCGGGAGAAGTGGGGTGGGAGACGGGGCGGGGCGGGGTGGGGTGGAGTGGGCTGAGGGCGCCGCGTGTGTTGTGCTGGGGGGCCCGCGTGGGACGCAGTGCCTCCGTTGACCCACCGTCTTCGCTCCGCAGCTCCCGTGTGGCCGAGATCCAGGCGCAGATGGCAGCGCGGGCCGTGGAGCTGCTGGCGCTTCCTGAGGGGCAGCCGTGTCTCCTCCTGGATGTGGGGTGAGCGGGGTGTGGGGTGGGCAGTGAGTGGGGTCGCCATGGGAAAACACCGTGAACTGCCGTTGTTCCCCTCCTGTCTGCAGCTGCGGCTCCGGGCTGAGCGGTGAGCACATCTCCGAGAAGGGGCACTGTTGGATCGGTGTGGACATCAGCCGCGCCATGCTGGGTGAGCGTCCCATTGTCCCACGCCCCCTGCGTGGAGTGCTGCGGGCGTGTGCTGAGCCCCGCTGTGTGCTCTCTGCACAGATGTGGCTGTGGAGAGGGAGGTGGAAGGAGACCTGCTCCTCGCAGATATGGGCAATGGCATTCCCTTCAGGCCTGGCACTTTTGATGGCTGCATCAGGTGAGTTTGAGCACCTGAATGTGCTCTCCTGATAGTCTGCTTAATGGCCGCCTATCCGCAGCTGCGCAGGATGCTCATGTTTTGTGAGAGGGGGGTGTGACTCTCCTTGCTCTTCTGGTGCTGCACAGACTGCAGCTCTCTGGGCTGTGCTGCTGAGGTCCGCATTGCAGAAGCAGCTTTTTCCACCAAGCTGTTTTTGTGGATGTGAATCAGGAGGATGATTGGGATAAATTAAAGATGGTGTACTTTCATGTGAGTTGAGGTGTGCACTAAAGCATCTCAGTACTGTTGATTGAGGGTTTGGGGTCACTCTGGCAAAACCTGTGTGGCTGCTTATGGGTTAGGGAAGGGCCACGGCCAGGCACTGAGTTATCTGAGTATGCAGCCTGGAGCAGAGGTCTGGTGTTCCTGTTGTGCTTAAGTAACTGCTACACCAGGTTGGGTTGTGGGTGACTTAGGAAGACTCGGAGGGATTCCTGCAGTGTCTTTACTGCAAAGCAATGCAAGGTTATGTGGAAAAAAATGAATAGTTTTTTCCTAAGCCAAGTACATCCTTAGTGCTCAAAGGAAGGTGGGAGGCTCTGCTGAAGAATTGATAGCTCAGTGTCCTGTGAGTCTTTATTTCTTTTGCAGTATTTCTGCAGTGCAGTGGCTTTGTAATGCTGACAAGAAGTCACACAATCCTCCAAAACGCCTTTATCAGTTCTTTTCAACTCTTTATAATGCCTTGGTAAGTGTCATGCTCTCTCAGTCATCCCACTGCCTATTTTGGTGCCTTGTAGCAAGACTGAGTAAATGCTACTGAAATGTAGGATTAGCTACAGCACCCATTTCTTGACTACTTCCCTGTCTGCCTAGTGCCCATGTTTCTACAGTTCCTGTTGCTAGCCCTGTGCCTTGCTGTGCTCTGGTAACTCTGGCTCTGCTGTCTCAGCTGCTCTCCAGGAGGCATTCTGAGGGATAAGTCCGGGCATCAATAGGAGACGCCTGCTTTAAGCCACGCTAGTGACTGACTTTGTTTCCCATAGGCCCGAGGATCCCGAGCTGTACTGCAGCTGTACCCCGAGAACTCAGAACAGGTACAGCAGAGAAGCTTTGTGCTTGTTTGAGGCTCAAGATGCATTGTGTTTTCCCACACTGGTTCTTTGTCTGTGTCCCTCCTCCCACCTGTAAAGCTCCACAAGAACTAGAAGGAAAAAAAAAAAATTACAAGGAAAATGCCCTACATCCTTTCCACTGCTTCACAGTTGGTCTTGAGCTGAGCCTTTAAATTCAAGGAATTGGCAGGATGTGATCTAAATCTGCTGTGCTGTGTGTTCTTGTCTGTGACGTTTTTGAAGACTGGGCTGCAGTCATCAGTGCTGCACTGCAATTTCCCAGGGCTGGAAAATCCCACCGTGTATCCCTCTCAGAAAGTTTGCTCTTCCAATTACCCCAGAGGACCAGGGAGAACTAAGGAAATGCTGCAGACTGGTGTCTGGATCCTACCACAGAGCTGAGGGCTTGGGACAAGGTTTAACAAAAGCAGGGCTGACCTGTCCTTAGCACGCAGTCAGCTGTGGCTGAGCACAGAGGGCTGGGCATTGCTGGTGGTGACTAATAATGATAAATTCATAAATGTCTTTTGTTCATGCTCCTTTTTCAGCTGGAGCTCATCACGGCCCAAGCCATGAGAGCTGGCTTTACTGGTGGAATGGTCGTAGATTACCCCAACAGTGCCAAAGCTAAGAAGTGAGTCCTGTATCTTTGTGTATAGGCATGAGTGGGGTGAAGCATAACGTCAGCAACTATTTCTGTGAGCTGTGTTCCTTTTTCCCAAGATGCAGTCCTGGACAGAGGTGGCAGATTGGATCTGACTCTGTTGTAAAAGCTGCCAGTCTTACTTCAGAATTTGGAATCACATATTGAATCCTAGTTTCATGCTCCTCATTCTTGTTCTTTCAGGTTCTTCCTCTGTCTCTTTGTTGGAGCATCTGGCATTTTACCAAAGGTAAGGAACTCGGCAAAGCAGCAGAAATGGCTGGTGACTGAAGTGGAAGAGGTGTGGGCAGGGGACAGCTCCATGTATGCAGATACAGCTTTATTCATGTTTCTTTGCCCAATTTCTGGGAGATCAGCTTGCTCCTGCCACAGTCCTTCCCCTGACAGAGAACCATGTGCCGTAATTAGATGGCAGTGACCACTGGCTCTGTCTGCTCCAGATGGAAGGTCTCAATTGTGTTTTTCAGGGCCTTGGTACTGAGTGTGCTGATGGACAAGAGATACACCAGGCAAAATTCACCAATGAGAGGTATTGTTTAGTTAAGTTCCCCCCCAAGTGTTAGAGGCTGTAAGTGCTCGGTTTTACTGGCAGAGGACTGCAGTGCTACTGAGCATGAAGTGGGAGGGGGTGGGGGTACTGGCATGGCTCTCTGCAGTCCAGATGGGCACTGTTTTGACATGCTGAAGGATCCCAGAAATGTGCAGGACAAGCTGCTTTAACTAGAGAGCTTTGCAGTGCTGCCAGGGAGCCGTCCTTGATGCTTGCTGTGAAACTGCCACTGAGCAATTAACTGGAGGTGCTCTTCGGTCTGGTACTCAGTGCTGCAGCATAGGCCAGTGATGGTGGGAGGTAGGTTGTTTACAGTGCTGGTTTGTGCCAAGCATTGCTGTTTTAGTGGGAAGGGTATGTCTGAAGCCTTATGTTCCATTCCTTCCTCAGTGAATTTTTTTGCTGTAATTGCACAGCAGTGGTTTGGGTGGTTTTTCCTTCTGGCAAGGTCTCCTTCTATGGTAGGTTGCAAGGAGGAACCCCTCTTGCAGCCAGTGGGAAGAGACAAAGAACAAAAACTGGAGGAAAGTCGTCATGGCTACCAGGAGCTGTTGGCTGTCATGTTTTCCTGCCTCTTACACTGCAGTGCTCTGCTCACTCAATCCAGAATCTTGTAAGGCTGTAGCAGAACTGACAACTTGCTGGAAAGTTGGGGACATTGCTGCTTTCAGAGTAGAGCAAACAAGGGGAAGGTGGCTTTGCTCGAACCTTTATTATCCTGAAATCCCAGAGCTTAGCATGTGAGGTGTCAGATACAGCACAGGAGAGTGCTAACCTTCTGCAGCTTTGAGGGCTAGGTGTCCCTTGGCTCAAAGCCAGGGCTGGTGGCAGCCTGCCTCCTGCAGCAGTGTCTGGAGTTCGACTATGTTGTCATACTTCACTGTTTCTGAGGGGAAATATTCCAAAGCACATTAGTGTGCCTCCACCACAGTTCCTAGCTGATGTCTACTCTCTCTGTAGGATACGGTTCAGAAACACCAAAGGCAAGTCTGTGAAGAAAAGTCGGGACTGGATTCTTGAGAAGAAAGAACGCAGACGACGACAGGGGAAGTAAGTTTAGCAGGGTCCTGCCTCAGCTGGGGCTGACTGTGCTGGCCTGGCTTGCTGTCACCCACATAAAACTCCTGCCTTGAACGAGCTTCCCTTACTGTCCCAGAGGGACCTGTGGTCACACTGAATTGCTCTTCACTTTTCTCCTCAGGGAAGTGCGGGCAGACACAAAATACACAGGTCGGAAGCGCCGCCCTCAGTTCTGAATTGGACATGGAAGACTGTGTGTTGGCTTCACTGGTGAGCCTCTTGTGGATGGCCCCGATGGACTTTCCAGGCCTTGAACTTGCAGGAGTCACAGTGACCTGTCTCAGCAAACATAAACCAGCTCAGGTGCAGCCAAACTGCTAACTACAAAGCTTCCAGCTGTTTATTTCATGAGGGAGAGCAGCACAACGTTCTGGATATTTGGTGTCTGCCATGACATTGCTTATCTTCCCAACAGTGCAGTGAGCCTTCTGGAGCTCCAGGCAATCCCAGAACATTATATGCAGACTCTTCTCTAAACAGTCAACAAATTGAAAGAGTTGCTGGTCTCCTGTGTCATATCAGTGCAGGGGAAATCACAGTAGCTGGTTCCCTGCCAGCTTTCCCTCTGTGTGCAAGGAGGTAGCCAGACAGTATGGAGATGTCTATCTCACAAGTGCAAATCTTCCTCTAGGCAGATGGGCACAGGTGTTATACAAGCTCTTCTGTGGCGATTCTTCTTGCATGTTCTTCACATCAGGCCCCCTGTCTGTGTTAATGATGAGGGTGCTGGAGTCTCCCCAACCCAGCCCTTAGTCCCTGCCACCTCCACCCTTCCCCTTTAACAGAGGTGCCAGCCAGAGCTATACAGTTACAAATGTTTATTCTACATAAAAATTCCACAAAATGGGAAGCTGTTTTGCACCCAAAGCTTCTGGGAGAAGAAAGGCAGGCTAGCAGAGTGGGAAAGGGTGAAGGAGATAAGAGGCAACAATACAGTGTCATCCAGCCCAGTGAGACAGAGCAAGCCAGGGTCAAGATTCACATAGAAAACAAGGACACTTAGCTCACAGTACAGCAACAGTACAACTCCACAGGGGGCTCAGAAAGCCTTCAAGTACGTTACTTACTAAAACAAAAAACAAAAACAAAAAAAAAAACAAAAAAAACAAAAAAAAACAAAAAAAACAGAACAACAACAAAAAACACTCAAAAACCTCCAAAACAATCCTCAGTTCAAGTGCAAGCTGTGTGTGCTGCACACTGCTCGTAAAATACTGCATCGACATGCTCCCAGTGCTGGGAGGGCAGGTGGCACTTGAAACAGAGGTGATGTAAAATGAAGGCTGAGTGGGCTGAGGTTGGAGGTTAGAAAGAAAAAGAGAAATGTTTTCCCAAAGCACAACCACACTGTTGGTGATTTGGTCTGTACATGCAATGACAGGCAGGTAAAAAGGAACTGAATGGGGCTTCCCGTAGTGCAGAGGTAATTATTGCACCAAAACACCCTCCCCTCACAGCAAGGACAGTGCAAAACAGCCTGCAGGGCAGCAATGGCACCATGCTCCTCTGCCTCCCTCGTGTCAGTGCCTGCAGCCACTGCTGCCTGCACAGTCCCAGATTAGTGCCAGTGTCAGAAGCATGGCTCTGCTGCTGACAGTGGCGGCACCCAAAAGAAAGGAGCAAGTGTCAGTTCCCCCCAGCACTATTCTAAGCCTTGTGTCTTTACTGGGATGGACCACAGCCATGATGTCATCTGAGCTTGTGCCACAGGAACTACTTGTTGGAAGAAAAGTGTCCCCTTGCGCTAGCAGTGGGCATTGCTATGGGGGGAGCCTGAGATAAACTTTCTTGCCTGCCTGCTTAGGAGCAGCACTACCAGTAGTGTTATTGCTTCCCATATGGGGCCCAGTGCTCTCCCTAGCTAACACAGCAGAGTGCAAACTGCAGCAGCAGGCACTAGCGTGTCAGCCCCAGCTCTGTCTCTTCTAGTCAGACACACCCACAAAGCAAAGGGTTGTGCCAATGCCTAATTCCTGCCCTGGAGGGGGGCTTCACACCCACCCTGCCTCTGCTGGCAGCAAACCCAGTGCCCCAGATCCTCATGCCCACTCAGGCTGCAGCAGTGGAGCTCACACCAGTTACCACTGGACTGTAAAAGAAGGGAGCTCCAGTCTTGGATGGTCTGAAAGCCACAGCTGCTAGGGCTTGGGCTGGGCAGCAGGGGGGACCAGGCTGGACACACTCCCCATCAGGGGCCAAATGCAAGCAGGGACAGCGTGGTGGGACCTTTGGTGATAGTGGCATGGAGGACTGCATCTTAGCTATGGCCAACAGCCTGCACCCTTCATCTGTGAGCACACTGCACGAGGCTGGCACCAGCACTGCAGTACCAGACAGGATGGAGCTGGGTGGGAGCAGGGCTCAGCTCTAGCAAGGCCTGCCCTCACCCTACTTACTGCACAGCTCGAACCCCTTAGCCCTTGGGGAATACAGAGCCTGGGCACACTCAGCTGGCCCTGGTCAGTGGGGAAGCAGCGTTCTGCCTGCATCTGTGCTGCCATGTTGCCCCTTTTCTGCTATCAGTGCCTGGGCTCATGTCCAACCCCCACTCCAGTGCAAGCTTGGCACCAGGCACCTGCACTGCTCAGGCTTCTCCACAGTGCTTTGGCACTTGTGGCCAAGCCACAGCACTGCTGTCCCCTGAGGAACACGAGGGCAGAGACATGCAACTGTTCTAAGGTAGCAGCACAGGGGCAATGGCCAGTGGCAATGCAGGCTCCTCCACTGCAGCAGGTTTGGGCCACCTGCAGCGGTCAGCACACAGCTCCTTGGTGGTCACACTGCAACCCAGTATGTGAATATCTCACTGGGAGGCCTGGGGAAGGGCAGGCAGCAGGGCACTGTCCCGGGAAAAGGTGGCAGGCAGATGCTAAGATGTGGTGGAGTTGGAAGGAACAATCAGGCACTGCCCTGCTCAGGAGCTGGTGGCACAGAGGAGGAAGAGGAGGAAGAGGAAGGCTGCTGCTCCTAGTTTGTGGGGGTGGAAGCAACAAGGGCTGCTCCCTGGGACTGTGACAGGAGAAAGCCCTCCTGCTTCCAATTGCCAGCCCAAAGATGCTGTGTGGAGGTGCTGTGCTGAGCATAGCCAGGCTCCCAGCGAGCACTACTGGGGCTGTGGATGTCAGAGCCATCCTCAAATGCTGACAACCAAAGCCCAGGCCTGGGGGAGGCAGAAGCCGGGGATACTGTATGCTGGAGCTCAGAAAAGAATGAGGATGTGGAGCAGGGCAAGCAGCAAGTAAAACTTGCTGCCCTTAAACTCCCTGTAACCTCTTGCTCTGCCAGCTCAGCACTGGGCTGCAGCACAGAGCCCATGCTGCTGTACCCAGCCCAAGCAGCAGCTCCTCACCCTACGCTGCTCCATCAGGCAGGGCTAGAAGAGAGCCACCTACCATGCACCACCCACTGGCAGCAGCAGCACACCCACCCCTGGACACCTGCAGTGGGGCAGAAGGGACAGAGGTTCTGGCAGAGCACAGCCCCGGGAAGTGCCCTGTAGGAGAAGCAGCCAATAAAAGTGGTTTGCAAGCACAGATACGCTTGACAGACTTGAGAGCTTTGGCCAGAGGTGATGGGGAAAGCTAAGGGGAGGCTGACAGGGCACTGTGCTTCAGAGGAGCCTGTAACACCCAACGCTGGTCTCATCTCCAGGTGTCACTAACAGGTTCCTGGCCCTGCACAGTGCCCAATGGTACTTCCATTTCCATCACTCCTGGCAGCCTCCCAGGCTGAGCAGTGATGAGAGCTCGGGTTACCCCAAAGGTCCCCCTTGCGCCCATCACTGTCCCCTGCACCCACCTGCGCCCTGGGGCCAGTGCTCCCTCCACACAGACGCACCGCACCGCACACACAGCATCACAAACAACCATGCATTAGAAACTGAAATGCTGTTGGGGTCTCTGGGGCTGTGTGTTTCGCTCCGGCCCCACAGCATACGCGGCTCCATCTGTCACACACAAGCAGTCCTGTCGGGGGAGTCTAGCCGAAAATGCCACCGAAGGTGGAGGCAATGACGATACCCAGGATCACGCAGCAGATAATGATCATGATCTTCTTCTGCTCGGGGGTTCCAGCATCAACAGGGAGAGAGAGGAGAGGGGACTGTGAGTGCTGCATGCTGGGGCCAGGCTGGCCCCCCGGAGCTCTGATCAGCACCACAGGGCAAAGCCCAATTCCCCTTCAGCTTGTGGAACAGGGTAGTGCTTGAGGTCAGAGCTCTACCAGTCTTTCTCCACTGCCCCCACCTCCTTTAGGCCCACAGCCAGCCTGGCTCTTGGGTCCACCCCATCCCTTTTCCTCCCCCCACATGGCAGTCCTGCCCCACAGCTCCCCCCGGTGCTGCCTGTCCATGTTTCTGAGCTCAGCCCAGCCCTGCCAGCCACCCTGTGTCACCACTCACCCGTCTGGCTTTGCTCTGGTACTTCACCGCTTTTTTGGTGTCAGACACAGCTCGCTCCACGTAGTCCACAGAGTGTTCCACGTTGTACTCGATGCGGTCAATCATCTCACCCTGCAGTGCAGGGACAGAGCCCACCCACCCATGCATGCAGATGTGAGCTCCTTCCTTCCCTGCTGCTCCCTGGCACCATGCAGACATCATCCTGCCCATCTCCAGCCCTGCAAGAGAGAGAGGTGGAGGCTCAGATCACAGACTTTGTCCAAGAGGGGCCTCTGTGCAGGGCCAGCAGGGTGGCAAGCAAGGGCCAAAGGGTTCCCCAGCTCAGTCCCAGCCCAGGGACCACACCATTCATGGCCCAGGTGAGCACCACAACCACAGAAGAATTTGCACTGACACTGTGTTGCACACCAGACAAGCAGGAAGGATAGAGGACCAGAGCACACCGGCAGCACCACATGGGATGCTCACAAAGCCATGAGCATGCAGAGACACCTGCTATGATCTGCACAAATGCCCTGCAAAAGAGCACAGGCTCCTGGAGCTGAGGCTGGTGGGTCTGGAGCATCAGGTCCTGCAGGAACTGCTGCTCTGCCCTAGGATATGGGGACATGCTTCCCAGCCCACCCACTCCCTTCAGCCCCTGCAGGTGTCAATGATGGGCTTTCCAGGGGCAAGGAGGGGCTTGAACCTCAACATCCTCTGCATGGCACAGAGCTAGGGGCACGACCAACAGATCTACAATGCTCTTTTCTCAGCTGTAACTGCCTCCTGCACCCAGCAGTGCCATGCCTGGGGCAGAGCAGCAGCTGACAACATGCAGTGCTCCTCCACTCCCTGTCTCCCCTGTGCCAGCAGCTCAGAGCCTCCCACCCTATGGAGCAAAGCAAGATGTGGTGGTTACAGCAGGGCAAGTGCTCCTCACAGCACAGCTCTGTGCCTCCACTTCTCCCTGTGAAAGCAAGTGAGGGCTGCTGGTGCCCCTTCCCACACAACATCCTTGGGTCACTGTTCCTGGACCTGTGGGGTGGCGGTACGGGTACTGGCAGCACACAGGGTCAGCAATGACAACGGTGCCCTGTGTCGCCCAAAAGGCACTCCTCATCTCCAACCATCTGTGCGCACCATGGGGGACTGACTGCCCACAGGGGACCAGGACAGTCAGGGCTTCCAGCAGTGGTGACAAGGCACAGGGAGCCCAAAGCAATGGCACCGTGGGGACACGGGAGCTGGCAGCTTTGAAAAAGGTGGAGGTGGCCCTGCACAGACTGACACTCTGCACACACTGGAGCCAGACAGGGGGAACAGAAGACAGAAAACTTTCCTCCTGGGGGCAGATGGCACTGCTGCTGTGATGTGTCCCTGGGAACCTGGTCTGGCCTGGCCCAGCACTTCCAGCCCATTGCCCTGCAGACACCAAGGGAGAGCTCCAGAGATGCAGAAAGCTGGGTGTGCCATGGGCAGGATGCATACCCCAGTGGCCCGGGGCACAGACACCTCCACCTTTACCCCACATCCTCAGGCCTGCCCAGTGCCATGCGAGAGCTGTGAACATGCAGAGTACAGCCATGCAGAGCTGAGCATGCAGCACTGGCAAGGGCCAGGTGAGGCTTTACCTGCACCGATGTCTCCTCGGGCCACGACAGCATGGCAGGCAAGAAGGGGGGTGAGCAGACATAGAAGCTTGGGCCTGGGGCTTGCCAGGCTCTGCGGTGGGGCCCAGTCCCACACAGATCCCCCAGGGCTGGTGGCCCGCTCCAGGGACAAGGACCAGCCTGTAGCCAGGTGCCGGACATCCACTGCCCTCCTCCTGCGCCATCCCCGCACCTCCTGCCCCGTACACAGAGCCCCACTCTCCCTACAACACCCACCTGGCAGGGGGCTGTGAGGGGAAGGTGTGCCCATGGACTGCCCTTTGCCGTCTGCCCCTGTACCCCAGCCCTGTACCTCTCTGGCCCTGGGGCAAGCTGGGCCCTGAGCTGCAGCCATCCCTACCTGACTCTCCACCAGCATGGCCATGTCCATGAACATGTCATGCAGCTCTCGAATGCTGTTCTCCAGTTTGATGATCTCACTGTGTCGCGTCTCGATCTCGTTCAGAGCCTGCTTGGTGATGTTGGAATCCATAATGATCTGTGGGGTGACACAGCCAGCACCCAGCTCAGCGCAGCCCCTAAGTGCTGGGATGGGGCACCAGGAGGGGCAAGAGGAGGTCTGTGAAGGAGTACACCTCCTGGGGTGAATGGGAAGGTGCAGCCAGGCCCCAGCAGCACTCTGCATGTGCCCACATCTCTGTTGTGGGCGGTACTTGAGGCAGGGCCACCAGAAAAGTCCCCCAGGGACAGCTGCTGGAGTGGCTGCAGGTTGGGAGCAGGGCTGATCCGTGGTGCTTACCCCAGAGGAGAAGATAGCTGGGTTGCCGCTTTCCAGCATGTCCTCCAGCTCCTCACTGGTTGTGGTCCTGCCAGCTGCAAACAACATACAGGTGTCAGTGCGAGCTCCTGCCCTGGCTACAGCCCCAGCAGCCCCATACAGGGCTTCATTAGCTTCACCATGTCCGAGAAGCAGAATTGAGCTCCCTAAGCACAGAGGGTAGTGATGGAATGGCGAGCAGCAGTCCAAGAGAAGGACAGACTGCAGGGCCACTCCAGCCTGGCAAGTCCACAAGGGCAGCCAGATGTATCCACACACCACCTACTGCCCCCCCTGGCTGGAGCCTCCTGGGAGTCCAAACACTACACACTTAAGGGAGGACAGGAATGCACTCTAGCCCACATGAAACCAACAGGAAGACCACAAGGAAGGGTTGAGGTCTGGTGCAGTACTTCTCACCACACACCGCCCAAGGGCTCTCTTAGCAGGTATTAAAAGGAACAGCAAGATTCTCTGGTATGAGCCCAGGGATGGAGTCGTACTTAGCTGCAGCCCCCTCCCCCGCTGCACAACCAAGGAGATGGTGGCAATGTGGGGCTGGCCCCAGCACCACAGTGCAGGACAGGAGCAGCCTCTTCCCACAGCACTGCTGACCTTCATGTACTTCATGTGCACTGCTCTGCCAGTGCTGGGAACGCACTCAGTAAGTAAAGGCTGTTCATGAATAGTTCATGATTCTCCACCGAACAAATGGGTTAATGTCCACAGCCAGGACAGGACTGTGTGGCTCCCTAGTAGCAACCCCCAAGGTAGGGGTTTTCTGTGGGCCTTCTTGGCCGCATGCTAAATGTAACAAGAAGGATAAGAAGGGCAGCAGAAGGAGAAATGCTCCCTCACAAACACCCTCTGCGATGTGGGGCTTTGGAGTTGGCAGAAGGTGGCCATCCCTGGGATGTCCAAAAAATCTGGACCTTCCTGAGGCACACTGAGCAGAAACAGCACAGAGATGTGGGGCATCGCAGCCCAGAAGGAGTACAGGACAGAGAAAAGAGATAGTCTGCCCATGAGGCATAAGTGCAAAGAAGCAGAGAGGTCAAGGAGCAGCAGTGTGAGGCTTTCTGAGGGACTCGGCAGCCCGATGACTTTCAGCAACGCAACAAGGAAAACACAGTTTTTTTAATTGCAAGCAAGCCTACCTCCAGATAAACCTTCCACAACTGCAAAAAAAGCAGTCCAACAAGGCTATGGCAACTGGGAAACTTCTGGCAGCTGGAGATTTCTGAAGACTCAAACAAATTAGAGCAAGTTATCCTTCCAAAAAGACCTCTCTGCAGATGAAAGCTTGCTCTGCAAGCACTTCTTTAACTTTGGTAGAAGACCATCCTGAGCCAGCTAGTGCTGAGCACAGCCCACCCTGTCTCCCACACAGAGGGACCTCATTTCTCTGTCAAAACATCATACTGTGGTCAGATCTCCTCTCATGTTTGAATTAAAACATTCCTTTTAACAGACCACAGAGATGAACCAGTCCCTGTGAAAAGCCCTGCCCTGCAGAAAGCCAGGCTGGTTGTTCTTGAGGGCAGCTGCTGGTTCCTTGCTTTTGGCTGAAGTTGACCCAGACCTAGAGAAGAAAAGCAGTGGATGGAACAGCACGTTACTGACCTTCACATCAATCCTGTTCCACACTGAGCAGCCACCAGCACAGTGACAAGGAGTGTGCCAGGTACAGTGCATCCCAAGGACCCTTTGCTCTGTCTCATGCATGCCCTGGAGACAGCCCCAAGGACAAGCAGCAGGACCAGCTTCAGGAGATGCTGTCTCTGCAGACAGATAGAACGGGCTCCCTGGCTCTCACTGTTTCCTCTCTGTCCCACTCCCCTTCCGCAGAGCACAAGGCAGGTAAAGGCCCTGAAGCATTCAGGGCACTGTGTGGATTAACGATTGGAGGTCTGGTCAAGATGGTTAGGAAGAGCTTGCTTTAATGCTAAGGCAAAACATGAGGCCCAGAGACTGCACCTTGTCCACAACATGGGAATGGCTTTGGGGCAGCACAAAGTTCATCACACCATGGCTGCGCCGCTGTGAGAGTCCAGCTGTGCCCATCCAGCTGCAGCACCTCAGAACAACATGAGGCTCTGGCTTGGAGCACAGTGGCCCAGACCTTTCCCTGGAGGCTGCGACCTTCTGCTCAGGCCAGGCTTTCAAGCTCTGTGTAAATACAGTCCAGTCCAGATCATGAGGGGTGGGACAGCACTGCCTTGAGATTTAAGACGTAATTTCTCACAGTGGCCAGAACAGGAGGAGGACGCAAAGAAGTACAGTTCCCAACAGAGGCTCTGCAGCTGGCAGCAGGCAGCAGCATAGGGACCGTGTTGCGGGGGCACAGCCCCACAGGTCCCATGCCCAAAATTCACCTGCAGTTGTGTCCTATCTGGCCACGCACATGAAGGAAGTATTCCCCTGCAGCTCGCAGTGCTCTGGCAGAGGTATTTCTGTAGATGCCTGCTGCCACTGCTGCGCTGCGTAGAGTGGAGGCATAAGGCAGCCACACATGGAGCCAGTGTGCCACAAAGAGACCAGAGAAGAGGCTGCCGCAGCTGTTCCCCTTCAAAGGCAAACAGTGCGTGCAGTTAGGGCAGGGCAGCTCAGCAGCTGCTGCAGGGCCTCCCCAGTGCGGCTGAGAACACTGCTCTCTACTTGCAAAGCCTGAGTGATCTCCTGGCTTCACTGACAGAGCTCCAGAACACCCAACAGCTGAAAGTGAGCGCTGTATGCTTCAGATGTGCGGTCAGCACAGCTGCTGAGCTCTGCTTGGGGCTGTAACACCACGGGAACAGCACAGCCCAGCTCCAGGCAGCACTCCTGACAGCCTCAACATGCTGCCACTGCTAACAAGCCACCAGAGGCCTTCTGCAGCCACAGGACACGGGAACCAAGGGGTTGTGTACAGAGCAGTATAACACCCTGCACACCAGCGTCCCCCAGAGGAGGGCAGGATTCTCAGCATCACTAATAGGACACTGCTGCACCCAACACCATACCACTGAGAGCCCTCACACCCTGCTGGCATGAAAAGACAGCCATGTGGGATGGGCAAAGCAAAGCACTGCATAATGTAAGCAGACTGGCAGAGTCCTTCCAAGGCCTGAAAAACTAGAGGAAAGTTCCTTTCAGCTTTGTTTCATGGCTTCGCTGCAAATGATTAAGATTTGGGTAAACCCTTCCATATTTCCTCTCTTTGAAGGGTGGACTAGGGGTACTTCATCTGTCTGCTGTAAGACATCTCCATGGCTGATACCACCTGCAGTATGCTGTGAGTTCACAGATGTCACCACCAGCAGAAGCTGACACACACTCCCCATCCTGCTTCCCACTGAACGCCAAGCACTCACTAAGCCTTGTGTTGATCCCTCTTCCACTCAGACATTATGAATGTTTCTTATCACTATACATCACAGAGGAATGATGCTCACAGTGAAGCCTCCTCCTGGCCTTCCACAGGAACTGCCCATACCCACAAGCACCCACATTCAGAGGCACAATTACACTTCCATTTCCCAGGTAACCTTGCAGGAACCCCTTTGGATCCTACCTTGTTGTTTCAAGTTGGGTTTTGAATGGAAAAGGCACTGACTTGTTAGAAAACAACAACAAAAACAATTGTACTGCGCTTTGTGCTTTTACATTCTGATCACAAAAACCCATGACCCTTCTCTGCCAATTAGCAATGTGTGTCAGTATCTGCTCACCCTGACTTGGTGCTTATTCCCCTAGTTATGGTGGCAGCACTTCTCTGTTAGGAGATGACCCGTTTCTCTAAAACTAACCAGGTGCCACCAATTACCTAGAGCAAGCGATAGTCTCTGAGTTACATGGGGG
This sequence comes from Odontophorus gujanensis, assembly GCA_013399175.1. Lineage (NCBI taxonomy): Eukaryota > Metazoa > Chordata > Aves > Galliformes > Odontophoridae > Odontophorus > Odontophorus gujanensis. The sequence goes on along the minus strand of VXAB01006888.1, from coordinate 16,105 downwards.
GTCTCAGTGAGATCTCAGTGCCACAGTTGCTGCAGCCTCAGAGGTGTCACCTGGGGCCCACCTGCAGAGAGAGGACACCACTGCTGCTCAGAGTGATCAGTATGCTGGGTCAGGGCTGCTCTGAGGGGCAGCACTAGGGGCAGAGTGCCCATGTCTCAAGACCTCACTTCTCTGCTGTTACTTACGTTAGCACACGTTAGCAAGGTGCAGACCTCTGCCTTTCTTAACCTGATCAGCTGAATAAGCACCACCTGTGGCATGAAGCCAAAAGCCCTCAGGATGATGGCCTGTGGTCATTCACTGCCTGCACCCCTGGTGTACTCCTGCCAGAGCCCAGCAGCTGGTGCAGCATGTGGCCCTGCATTACTCACTGATCTCCAGCTGCCGTTGGATCCTGCCCTTGCAGCGCTCCCGGTAGTCAGTCTGCGTGGCATTGTATTCAGACATCACCTCCACGAACTTGCGAGACAGTGTTGAGTGCTGCAAAGGGAAAAGCAACAGAGGGGGTCACTGCCACCAGCTGCCATGTCTGCAGCAGGAATGCAGAATTTATGATGGATGGCTGCCTCTGCCTTGCACTGTAGCCTCAGCACTGCACCCCATGCCCACCCTGTGGCAGCAACCTGCCGGGGACACTGCCAGCAGACAGCAGCACTGAGCTGTAAGCCCAGCACCACCCGCCCACCTCCCCAGCTGCTCCTGCAGCACATGGGACAGGAAGCACTGCAGTGATCTGTCAGAAAAAAAGGGGTATGTGCTGGTAGGGAAGCAGGCCCAGTGCAGCTGACAGACAAAACATCACTGAACTGCTTTTGAACCACGCTGTCCTCACTGAGAGCGGGCAGTGAGCCGGAAGCCCCAGGCTTGCTGCCCAGCTCCACCTGTTCATGAGGCATGGGTAGGGGCACCTGGCCACAGCCAGGGAGAACAGCAGGGCCAGAGTCTGCCCGTGCTGGAGTTCCCACCGTGCCCTGCAGCCTCCCTGCAGCGCTGTCTCCCTTCAGGAACCTCAGTAAAAACAGAACCTTCATAAATGGTAATGGAATCACAGCACAGTTGGGTTGAAAGGGACCTCATGAGCCTCCATCCCCATCTCTGCAGTGGGCTGGGTGCTCACCAGCTCAGGCTGCCCAGGGCCCATCCATTTACTGGGGCACTTCCAGGGATGGGGCACCCACAGCTCTGTGCAGCAGTGCCAGCACCTCACCAGCTGTGGGTGAAGAATTTCCTCCTTTTATCTCATCTAAACCTCTCCTCTTTTAGTTCAAAGTGATACTCCTTGTACTAACACAATCCTTCCTGCCAAACAGTCCCTCCCAAGCTTTCCTGCAGGCCCTGTTAGGAGCTGGAAGGCTGAAGTGAGGTGCTGAACACCCCCAGCTCCTTCAGCCTGTCTCCACAGCAGAGGTGCTCCAGCCCTCTGAGCACCCTCGTGCCCTCCTCTGGACCCGCTCCAACAGCCCCACATCTTTCCTGTGCTGGGGGCCCCAGGCCTGGACGCAGTGCTCCAGGTGGGGCCTCACGAGGGCAGAGCAGAGGGGGACGGTCCCCTCCCTGCCCGCTGCCAGCCCTCTGCTGATGCAGCCCAGGTG
>VXAB01006888.1:0-14115 GCA_013399175.1 Odontophorus gujanensis | reverse complement strand
GAGTGACTGATGTGACAAAGGAACTCTAGTTAAGGGCTTCCCCTGCAACTTTTGGGGCCACCAGCACAGCCCACACTCACAGTGGGTTACCACCACGGAGAGTTGCCACCACCAGGGTTGTGCCTGATGGGAGGGAACCTTAGAGCCTGTATGTGGGGAGAACTGGGGCAATGCAGCGTCTCCCCACACCGGCTCAAAGCAGGCCCGATGCACACAGCCACTCGTGCTCCTGCCACATGTCCACATGTCCTGAGCCAACACAGTCCGTATCCCTGGGTATGGCCCTAGAAACATCTTCAGACACATATAGAATAGCTCCTTTGCTTTGGAGCTATTCTAAGCACACAGCAGCTCCATATTTATGGCAGAGCCTCAGGCTCAGGCAATCTTGTTCCTCTTCTGCTGGCAAATCTCCCATAGAAGCCTGGGGCAGCTCCCACATCACCAGGCAGATGGTGCTCCAGGTACCACGACAAGGTCAGAGCAGCTGCCATCACCCCCAGCGTGAGCTGGGACCCTAAACAGTTGTTGTGCACAGTCCAAGAGAATCTCATTCTACCTTCTCAAAATGGTCTTCCTAAAATCCAGTTCATTCTCATTCTGCTGAGAGCTATCAACATACGCTGGTCTGAAGCCAGATATCACCTGGGGTGGTGAATGACACTCCCTGTTGCTCAGCAGCATAGCATACCCTCTCGCTTCTACTTAAAAGTTACTTAACTCAGTGTTTTATTTTGTCAGATTGTTATTTGATGTTCCCACAGACATTCCACATGTCTACAAAATGCATCTGATTTTCAAGGAACACAGAGTTTCATGAAAATGAGCTAGAAAAGGTATTTTTAATGGCTTTTAGTCATTAAATAAAAGCCACCTGAATATTCTGAATAAATAAAAGCACACTGTGATGGATCTTGCATTTGAAACAAATTCAAAAACAGAAAATATTAACTGAAGTTCTGAAATGGAATTCCTTCAGCTAAAGTCAGCATTAGGGGAGTGGCAGGGTGGATATGAGGGAAAACTTTTCAGAAGTAATGACAAGGCACTGCCACAGGCTGCCCAGGGAGGTGGTGGGTCACCGTCCCTACAGGGATTTAAGCACAGGCCACATGTGGCACTGAGGCATGTGGTCAGTGGGCAACGCTGGTGGTAGGTGGGCACTGGACTGCATGATCTCAGAGGTCATTTGTCCTTGAGCATTTCCGTAATTAAAAGACATTTCTGAAGTGCTCATCTCGAGGGGCTCCTGTGGGACGGCTCAGGGCTCCCCCTGTGCTAACAGGGCTGCAGAGCTCCCACCTGCTGGGTGAGTGTTTCCATAAGCTACATAAACCAAGCACAAAAGCAATCAAAGCAAAATCAATTCTGAATAACAAGCACTGACATTTGGAAGAACATAAATGCCAGTGTTCAGTCCGTTATGAACTAGAAATTACATTCATACTTAGAAGTCCATAATCTTAATGCTGGCCACTCCTGATTTACAGCCTGCTAACAGGGAATTCGTTCCTTGCTTTACTTGGCAGTTTGCTCACAGCACAAACCAGTGAAGCCCTCGCTGCAGAAATACCTACACAAGGACTGCACTTCATGTACCAGACATCTAAATCAGATCTTCAGTTTAACCTGCCCTGACTCCCACGCATAAATGCGCCTTTCAGAAGAAGGATGGCTTCCTTGGGCTCCATTCTAGACAGATTAGAGACTGTTGCTGAATGTATGGCAGGAAAAGTTTAAAAATGACAATTTTGACACCTTTGTAGGTTTACCCACTGCAAAATTTTCCTCGCAGACCAGTGATTTAAAACTAGTTTCAGTCTAGTTCCCAACAATTTCTTTGGCTTCAGACGGCACAACCAAGCAAAGCTGAGCCTGACCACACAGACAGCAATGTGAACTCCAGGAACACTCAATACAGCTGGTAACAAGCAAACCCATGGGACCAGACAGGATGCATCTGAGCATGGAACTGACCAATTCACTGCAAACTGCCTCTCTGTCATCTTCCAAAAACAGTGGCGATTGCAACTTCCCCAGAGGACTGACAAAAGGCCATGACAAGGCCATGAGCAGCCTGGTATGGCACTGCTCCAAGGCAGAGGCTACAGTCTCCTCCCACTGACGCACTGCAGCACTGCAATCCACTGTCAGGTCCTCATTCAGGAGTCAGACTTCCAATTGGGCTCTTGGCTTGCTGCTGGATGACCAAGTCCACACACTGGGACTCAGGAAAGCAAGAAGAGGTAAAAGATGGTCCAAATTTCCTCTGTTCCTTCTAAGGAAGGGAGAGAGATGGCAGCTCAGAGGTCCTAGCTCTGCTGATGTTCTTTTGCCTGAAAATGACCTTTGGGGATGGTCCCTGGGGCTGTGCAGCCACAGCAGAGCTGTGCCACAACTCTTCCCACAACCAGGAGAGAAGAGATAGCATACAGAGGGGCTTGCTGCCATCCTGCTTTGCTGCATACTGTGCACTGTGCTTCGCTTTGGCTTTGCTATATCCTGCTAAAAGCTTGCCCCAACACTTGGCACTCCTGCTTGCTCCTGAAACACATTTGAAGCATTTCTCTTGCACTCATTCTGCACAGCACAGCCTTGGACTCAGCCATCCTCCATCTGGTGCAGGGCTTGGAGAATGCAGGACTCCATGCTGGAAGCAGCCTCTGCAGAGGAGATTTGCTAATGTCACCATGGTATTGATTAGAGGGTGACTGCAGCACAGGAGCATCCTGTGCAAAAGGCTCTCAGTGTTGAAAAAGAACAGAAACAATCAAACTCCTCTGGCTTCCCTGTTTCGAGAAAACAGGACTCCTAGTGAGCTATAGCTGTGGGTAAAGACACCATGAGAGTGAAGCTATCTGCAAACCTTAACTCACGGGCACTGAAGTACAATGCCAAGCAGTTGCTATTTGCATTATCAGTTTGGTTTGCTAAAACAAGACCTTTGCTGCAGAACAAGACCTCATTTGTCTGCTCTGAGATGTCTCGTTTTTGTTCACATATGCCAGTGCAACCACTGAGGACAAAGCACCAGAACTTGCCCCAAAGAAAACTAGAAGTAAAGGCCAAAGAAGCACTGCCAGAGCAATGGCCTCATTCTGCAAGGTGTTCTCCCATTAAAGGCCCACCAGTAGGTTGGTCAACCCACAGCAGAGGCTACACAGCATCACCAAGCCATGAGGCAGTAAATCATAGAACCACAGAATCATTAAGGTTGGAAAAGGCCTTCAAGATCATCTAGTTCCCACCATGCCCACTGATCATAGCCCTCAGAGCCACATCTCCACAGCTCTGAAACACCTCCAGGGAAGGTGACTCCACCACCTCCCTGGGCAGCTGTGCCACTGCAGCACAGCTTTTTCAGTTTTCCCAAATATCCAACCCAAACCTCCCATTCACTCACACTTACTCTCTCTTCCAGATTCACTCACTATCTTGTGGCCCAAATTCACAAGCACAACAGCAGCACGTGTGTGTACTACACCCTATGAGTCCTCCTCACACATGCTGGGATCTGTGTTGCTGGTGGCCACAGACTGGCATGGGAGCACCTCCCGTACTCTTCAAGAGCTGGCCGCAGCACTGCTCTTACATCCCTCTAGCTTATCTCCTTTGGGGTCTCCAGGCAGCACAGCTGACAAACAGTCAGAGAATGATTTGAATTGCACAGGGCCTCCAGTGGTCCTTCTCACCTCCTGTCCTGGAGGAAGTTGCCCAATAGATTGCAACCCTAAGCTTTAAAAGATGTATGTATGGACTGGCATCTTGATAATCTTTTGGGTTAGGTGCCATCAAGCCATGCCAACCTCTTCTTCCACCATTCTCTCTGCTGCTTCTACTCATACACATTTCCATTGAAGTTACCTAAATCTTTCTATTACTTGACTCTACAGTAGAGGCACATGCAGCACTATATAGCAAACTTGGATGGTGTGTGGGGTCCCAAAAGCTAGCAGGGTCTGCTGGGCAGGTACCTCACTGCTGAATTCCGGCACAGAGCTGCTCCTGCTTTCATGAATCATCAATGCAGATCACCTACCAGCACCACAGTCAGCTGGTTGCCTGCTGAACACTGCAATGGTCCCAACAGCTGTTCTAATCTGATCCTAAGTCTTTGAGCAGAGAAGTACCAGGCTAATCCACCTGAACTGAAGTGCAAAGTGGCACTGTTGGATGGTGTCCCTTCCTTTCGTATCAACTGCACCACTCAGATGGGTGTCATCTGCAAACATTGTTGAGGGTCCACTTGATCCCAGAAGCACAGGCTACTGTGCTGGTGGAGGAACACCTGCAGGCAACTTGGAACTGCTGTCATTACAGACTGGTCCTGCAGAGCAATTGAAACCAAAAGCATGCAGCATTGCACACATCACCCCTCGTCACTGAGCTGGCAAGGCTGGATGGAAGCAGTTCAGTGCTGGTCACATCTATCTGGAGTGAATTCTACAAGAACTGATATGGGAGGCCCACTGTGAAGAGGCTCAGTTGCCTTTGCTAGAAATTGAGAAATCCACCCCAAAAACAGCAGCATCTGCATGAACAGCCAGATAAAAAAGATTTAGTTATTTTAGGTAATCAAGCAGACCACCAAAATGTCTCTCATCTCAGGTTATGCTAGAAAGTTTTCACACATTTCTTGTGAAGAGGTGAGGTTAGGGAGAGAGATGATTTACTGGTAGGCACAGCATTAGTGTTCTGTTTGTTTGTCTGCCCTCATATGAGACTCATCCTGGATCTGCTCCATAGAAGACAATATGTGGATGATGGGGAAAGCTCATCACATTAGGCTGCCCTGGGTCCCATCCAGCCCAGCCCTGAGCACCTCCAGGGATGTAGCATCCACAACCACTCTGAGCAGCCTGTGCCAGTCCTTCATCACTAAAAAACTTCTTTCTAACACCTAAGCTAATCCTCTTTTAGTTTAGAGCTTAAAATACCTACCCCTCTACTGTAATCAGCTGTTCATGAGACAGCCTCTCTACAAGACACCCCAATATGAACTCCAGCATAAATCACAGAATCACACCACAGTTCGGTTTTAAGGGATCTCACAGCCCCCTCAGCCCCACCCATGCCATGGGCTGGGTGACCCCCAGCTCAGGTTGCCTAGGGCCCATCCACAGCCAGGGATAGGGCACCCACAGATCTGAGCAGCAGTGTCAGTGCCTCACTGCCCTCTGGGTGAAGAATTTCTTCGCCACGTCTAATCTAAATCTCTCTTCTTTTAGTTTAAAATCATTACCACTTATCCTATCCCTTCAATTCCTGATAAATAAGTTCCTTCCCATCTTTTCTGTAGGACCCCTTCAAATATTGGCAGGCCACTATACCTTCCAGGCTATTTCTGAGTTATTTCACAGTAGCACAGAATCATAGAGGTTGGAAGAAACCTGTGGAGATTCGCTAGTCCAACCCGGAGTCCAGAGCAGTTCCCTGCAGCAGGTTGTGCAGGAAGGCATCCAGATGGGTCCTGAATGTCCCCAGAGAAGACTCCCACAACCCTCTCAGCAGCATGTTCCAGGGCTTTGGCACCCTCACAGCAAAGTTCTTCCCTGTGTTGGTATGAACTGTCTGGGTTTGTGCCCATCGCCCCTGTCCTGTCACTGCACACCGCTGAAAAGAGCCTGGCAGCATCCATTCGACTCCTGCCCATTACAAGCACTGATCCCTCCTCAGCCTTCTCCTCCAGGTGAACAGCCCCCAGGCTCTCAGCTCTTCCTCGTACTGGAGATGCTCCAGGCCCCAGCCATCTCTGCAGCTCTCCACCGCCCTCTCTCCAGCATTCCCCATCTGCCTTGAACTGAAGAGCCCTGAACTGGATGCAGTGTTCCAGATGTTCCCTCCCCAAGGCAGAGCAGATTAGGGGGATCCCTTCCCTGCTGGCCGTGCTATGTGCAACGCACCCCAGGACATCATTGGCCTTCTTGCCACCAGGGCACACTGATGGCTCGTGTCAGCCTGCTGATCGCCAGGACCCCTAAGTCCTTCTCTGCAGAGCTCCTCCCCAGCAGTTCAGCCCCCACCCTGTACTGATGTGTGGGGTTATTCCTCCCCAGGTGCAGGACCTACACTTGCCCTTGTTGAACCTCATCGGGTTCCTCTTCACCCAACTCTCAGCCTTTCCAGATCTCGCTGAATGGCAGCACGGCCTTCTGCTGTGTCAGATGCTCCTCCCATCGTTGTTTCATCAGCAAACTTGCTGAGGGTGCGCTCTGTCCCTTCATCCCGGTCAGCGATGAAGGTGCTGAACAAGACCAGACCCAGCACCAACCCCTGGAGAACACCACTAGTTACAACCTCTGACTGCACTGTGCCACCGATCACAGCCCTCTGAGCTCTGCCACTCACCAGTGCTGCATCCACCTCATTGTCTGCTCGTCTACCCCACACTTCCTGAGCTTCATAACAAGGATGCTGTGGGAGGCAGTGTAAAAAGCCTCACTGAAGTCAAGGTACACAACATTTCTTGGGTCTTGACTTTGAGGTGGAAGAATGGGATTAATAGGATATTTCATCCCAGAAGGGACTTCAGGAAGTCATGTAACACAACCTGAAGCTCAAAGCAGGGTCAGTGATTCCCAGTTATCAGTGCATGTTTCTGGACCTACTGAACCCCATGTCCCTCAGCTCCCATCTCTCATAAAGCCAACACGCTGCATCTCCCTTGACAAGACCAGAAATGGGAGCAGCACATCCAACCATCAAAATCAGGCATAAAGCAGCCACGGGGCATACCTTCATACCTGAGTCTCATTAACAATACCCATTTTAGCTTGTTGATCTCACTTAACACACCCACTTCTTATGGAACAACCCTGCCTCATTTCCCCTGAAAAGCTCTGGGAATAAACCAAGCCTCTCCCTCTAAATCTCTGGATAAGCCCATTAAGAAGGCACTGGAAGAAGGTGTATATTACTTGCAGTTTCACTGTAATGAGTGAAATGCATCAGCCCTTCAAGTGCAGTGTTTCCCAGACTGGGCAGCTGCATCCTGGTGGAGCAGCACCCCCAGCTCAGCAGGAAGGTTGCTTCCGACACACTGCAGCCAGACAGCGTAAGAATGCCACCCAGTGCCACCAGGGCAGAGACCCACCTGAGTTTTCCTTATCCTCAAGTCAGCAGATGACCTGTTCAGTCCTTCCTCTTGTTCGATACTCTGCTCAATACCTGGTCAGGGTAGGAAGACACAGACTATTTTAGGCTGGTTAGAGAAGAAAAAGAGATTGTTCACCAAAGAGACTTTAGAAATGGACATAATGGCATTTCAGAGCCAATCTGATCTCAGAGCTTTCCCGTACCCAAACAAAAAGGAGCATACGGCTGCTCTCCTGCTGAGCAAGAGGAGGGAACCCAGAGTTGAAACATCTCTGCAAAACACCAAAGCTTGAGACTCCTTCAGGGACCCCATGCATAGCAGCCAGCCAGCTGCACAGGGATAGCCCGGCAGCACCACAGAGGGTTGCCCTTTTCATTTTGCTAAGAACCCTGGAAGAAAGCTCCTGCTAGCGTTTCCGTGCCATTTCATCAGCAGTCTTCTTCAGCATTTGTCATCAGTTGTTCCCTGTTCCCAAGGAACAGTATTGGCAAACATTGTACATTTAGGATAATTAATAAAATCACATTTTCCCAAGAAGCCAGTAATTAGAATTAGCCACTGCATGAACAATATCTCTCCTAAAGGAGTCAATCCGCTGTGAGCATATGGTGTTTTTTAATCACTCCTGACTGTTTCCTTCCAATGATCACACTGGCCACAAGGTGGTGCAGGACGAGGCACAAAGACCGACAGGCTGCTGCTCCAGGCAAGAGGGTACTGGTGAGTCTTTTCTGGAAGGGAAGGGGAACTGTAGACTACTCTGAAATTCTTTGGGCCCTCAAAGCCCCTTTAAAAAATAATAATAATAAAAAAGAAAAACTACAGAACATGACAGGCATGGAAAAGGGCTTTTTCGCACAAAAACATGAAAACCTGTGATTTGTAGAGTTGGTCACATGTTCCCAAGAGGAAGAACCCATGCTCAGCTGTTCTTCTGGTGCTGGCTGCGAGGTTGAGTATCACTGCTGCACACAATGCCTAGAAGCTGCCTTGGACATAGTGACCATGAAATGATCGAGTTCTCCATTCCTGGTGAAGTCAGAAGGAGGATCAGCAAAGCTAATCTGCTTAGAATATTGGCTGGGAGAATCCCATGGGAGTCAGCTATGAAGGGCAGGGGGGCCCAGCAAAGACGAACACTGCTCAAGGAGGAAATCCTAAACGCACAGGTGCCTGCATGCCCTAAGATGGGCCAGTGGGGAAGATGACTGGCCTGGGACAGGGAACTTTTGCTGAGACTCCAGGAGAAAGTTTATGATCTTTGGAAGGGTCAGAGAAGAGCGCAAGGACGTATGCAGGATATGCAAAGGGAAAATCAGAAAGGCAAAAGCCCAGAAACAACTTAACCTGGTCACCATTGTTAGATATAATAAAAATGTTTTTACAAATATATTAACAGCAAGAGGAGGATGAAGCAGAATCTCTAATCCTTAATTGCATGCAGCAGAAAAATTATCACTGAGGATGAGGAAAAGGCTGAGGTTCTCAAAGCCCTCTTTACTTCTTTCTTTAACAGTCAGACCAGTTGTCCTTAGAGTACTCAGACCTTGAGCTGGAACACAGGTGTGGGAGCAGAGTAACTCTCCACAATTCAGGAGGAAAGAGTGAGCAACCTGCCGTTCCATCTGGGCTGTCACACATCCATGGGGCTGGATAGTAACTCACCCAAGGGTGCTGAGGGAGGTAGTGGAGGAAAAATCACTTGGATAGTGGGACAAAACTGAGGGTAAATCCAACATTCCAGGTGAGACTGCGTTCACAGAGCTGTGCCCAGTCACTGCCCAGAGAAGCAGGTGCCCAGGTAGCTCAGGGCTGCCTCTGTTGTCAAGATGGGCTCACACCAGAGCTGGGGAAAGTGACTGCCACAGCACAACAGGGAACAGTGAGAAATACTGGCAATGGGGACATGGCCAGAGCCCCCTCCCCAGCACCCCACAACAGCAGCACCAGCATGTACTCACTCTTTAACTTGGAGCGCACTTTGTTCGCTGTCTTTTTGATGTCTGACATGAGCTCTTCCAGCTCCTCCTTCGTTTCTGGTGAGAAAGAAATGAACAAACATGGGCATGCTGTAGACACCGCTCAAACCTGCTCGCCTGTCCCATAGTGTGTGGGGCCATGAGCTGGCAGCACTGACCCTTCCTGGTGAGAAACAGATGCACAGCTGGCAGCACTGGTTCCCACAGTGGAAAGAAAATGACTGCTGTACATCAAAGCTCTTCTGCGCAACAAGTACCACAGTGCGGGCTGATTTCCCTAGGGCCCCGCCACACTAGACAGCCTTCTCCAAGATATGTCTCCCCCAAGGACAGCCTGCTGATCTTCTGCTTATTGCCCATGTACTGATCAACAAGAACTTCACCCAGCCATGCCCAGGCACCCTCTGCCCTGCAGCCAGCAGCACCTCTGACACCATCTGATTAATAGCCACTTTGTGCATATTCACCACTTTTGGCAAAAAACCCACAGGCTGCAGTGGCACAGTGACAGAGAACACCCCCATTCCCACGTCCCTCATCTCAGAAATGTCCCTGGGGAGCACAGCAGCAGGGCTGTGTAGTGCAGCCCTCACACTGCCACGTGCAGGGGCACAGGAGATGCAAACAAAAACAGGGACAAGCTCCTGCTCCCTGTACTCCTTCACATCCCTATGTGCCAACATGTAGACCCAGAGCGCAGTACAGACAGCTGCCGGCTCCTGCTGGAAGCAGTCTTACTGAGCAGAGCCCCACAGTGAGTCCCTGCTGTCACCAGCACCTTCTCCCAAGGACTGCAAAAGCTTTCTAGCAGCAATCCTGTTCTGGGCTGCCAGGAATACTGACTTGGCTGCAGAGAGAAGGAAAGCAAAGCGTACGACACACTTGAGAGCAGTAAATCAGCTGTGAGCTCTGACTCACCAACAAGGTTTTTGGCACACAGCTATCTATCCTCCTTCCCACATGCAAGCAGCAGAAGTCAGGCTGCATGGCTCTGAACTCACCACTAACAACAGTGCAATCATTGGAACGTCTCTAGATGTCTGTGCCTTACAGGACTTCTCCCTGCACTGCAGCAGCACCTCCACACCACCACCTATGCCTGGCAAACCCAGATCAGAGCGGAGTCCCTCTATCTGCTCTTCCAGGAAACAGTGCCGTGGCAAAGGCCAGGCCTGCCCTCCCACAAGAAAAGCAGCACAACATGGGGAGCTTGGCTGGCTCAACACCAACTAATACTGACCTCCAGGCACAGCTGCACGACCAGCACATCAACAGCAACCCACATCCCACATACAGCATGAACCTTTCGAACCTTTCGAACACGATTTCTCAGAAATGTTGCCACCCTAATGCTCCCTCTTGATTTTGATGAGATCAAGACTTACTTCATTGAATAAAACTTTGTTGAATAGATTCTAGGCACGTTAACTGAGTCATTTCAACGGCTGTAGTAGCTCTGATGCTATATGCTTCCAGCTGGCAGTCACAGAATTAGAAGATCATGATGATAGGAATGTGTTGGGGGAAGGTCACATCCTACTGACAGTTACAGTTGTACACATTTCTGACTCAGAGCTAAGAGCTTTGGAAGGGCCAGGAAGATAAGGAAAGGAGCATGCCTTGCAAGCACCTTCACTCAGACTGCTGAGAACACAAGAAGAGCTGAGAGCTGTTTCTGTTCACTTGGAAACAGGAAAGCGCAGGGGACACTACAGCCACCTCCAGTTGTACAGTGGGAGCAGGGAGAGACCTGGAGGCAGATTCCTGCTGGGAAGTACAGAGGGAGATCACAAGCAGAGATGGAGCAAACTGGGACATGGGAAATCCCAACTGGAGATGGGAAAAACTGTCATCATGAAGGTGATCATGGATGCAGAGAGGACAGGAAATGCATGCCCAACCTTTCCTGGGCTGCAATGAGTAAAGAGGAATTGTCTTAGGCTCCATACAAGTAGGTTGCTCCGAAAGTACTGCCTCCTATTTACTGCCATGGAAACTACAACTGATACAAAGAGCACAATAACGCCATTTGATAGAGCAAATTCTCAGCTACAAAACACTATTTTTCAACAGTCACCACCATTAGCTACATATTTTCACCAGCAATGATCACGAGCCTGCATGCTCAGCTGGCACAAACCTGTGCCAGCAGAGCTGACCCCACTGTTGCTGTCCCACTGCTGAAACACACCACAATACTCACATGCATTGCTTGGACTCCATCAGCATTCAACAAGCATCAGTGAATGTCGGAGGGTGCCACTGTATCTGCATGGAGAAGTTCAATGACACACTTTGCTCCATCTGCACTTCTGTGTCAGATGCTGTTCTGTCAGACTGCTCCTCTGCTGCCATCTGTCACACGGCAACAACACATAATGGGCCACGGGTGAGAAGGGTCAACCTAAACAGCAGTACCACCAACATCCACCTCTGACATTGTGATTTGATACTGTAAAACAGGAGGCATTACTTTTGGAGCAACCTTCATAAAACATATAGTTACTGCATAAAAGTAACAAAACTTAGCAGGCTGTGTGCCCTTGTGTTTGTGAAATGAGCACATCAGTGGTTTGATGGCAGTGGGTGCAGTTCTCAGTGTGATCCCGTGGAGTTGCTCAGATATCCCCAGTTGAAATGGATCCCAGGGATTCCTGAGCCCACTTCCTCCTGGCCCAAAGCACAGCACAGGTGTAGGGATGTCCCGATGGCCACCAGCAGACCCCAGTCCCATCTGGGAGGTCAGCAAGGTCTGACAGTGAGCCAGGCACTGATCTGCAGAGGGCATCCGCCTCCTGGCACCCAGCCCAGGCTGGTAACAGGAGTTCCAGCAAATCATAAGCTGCACAGCAAATGGGAAAAATATTCCCTCCTATTACCCTTCTCTGCTGCTTCCTGAAATCCTGGAATTGTTCCCCATGTGGCAGGGGAGAGGATGAAACAACCTGCTGAATGCTCCCACGCAGGCTGCTGCTACAGCCTGACCTGGGCACTGATACTCAACATCAGTAGTGTGGGAGGAAGCAGGGAGCTGAGCAGCACCAGACTTCACGTCCCAGTGTGACAGGTGACCGCCATCATGTCATCACTGCTGTGATTTGATGTCATTGTGGAACGTCCCAACACTTCTGCACAGGAGCAGACGAGAGATGACATGCACAGGAAAGCTCCTACAGATTCCCCGAGGCTGAAGGTGTCATCCTCAGTACCACCTGTCCTGAGCAGCAGTGAAACCTCCAGATGAAGCAGAGCCCAGGCTGGGCAAAGCCAGGCATCTGGTCCCCATGCATGAGCTCCACTGGCAGCTGTGCTGGCCTGCTGGTTACAGCCCAGCAGCACCAACAACAGGGATGAACTTTGCCTGCAAGAAGCATTTTGATTTTATGACCAACCTGCGCAAACGGTGGAGGAGACAGACAGCTCGGTGTCTTGGTGCCTTTCCTCCTTCTGGAAGGAAGTGGTGGAACTCGATTTTCTTTCCAATTACTCAAAGACAAAAGCAATAATTACATTTCCCAACTTACAATGCAAAACGGAGAGCTTAGTTCTAGTTTCTTAGCAGTGAGATGCTCCTAAAGAATGGCTTAAAACAGCAAAGTACCCTGCACAGAAGCACAGCTCTGCAGGCTTCTGGCAGCTGGCACCCACTCATCCCAGCCCACACAGGAGCCATCTCCTCGAAGCGCACCCAATTAAGACTGCCAGATTTGGGATAACAAACAGCTCAGACTGGCTGCTCCCACGGACTGCGAGCATGACCATCCCACAAACCCAGGTCCTCCCAGTGGGAGGCTGAGAGCTACTCTCTGCCTGCAAGGCATTCAGCAGGCAAGCACACCACATGCAGCTGATCAGACCCACTTACTGACACCTTGGGGAACAGCAGGAATTGTATTATCCTCCCTTAACTCTCTATTGATCGAATTCTACTTCAAGGAGTCCATTATTTTGCCCAGAAGCAATGTCAAGTTAATCAGTCAATAAGAACTTAGCTCCTTCCCCTTCTTTTTTCAGAAAGTGGATGTTGTGCCACCTTCCAAGCTCCCAAAGCCTGTCAGGTATTTGGAGACTTAGTGGAAATCAACATACTAAGGGCAGACAAACCACCTTACTCTGCTCTTTGTAAGATCCCTATTGATGACTCCAGGTAGACGGGGTCCAGAGCAGTCTCTTTTTGGGGCCTGCTGTTTAAGAACCAGCCATAACCCTCTTGCAAGGCAAAAATTCAACCATCGTGAAGTATATCACTTTTCCCAAACACTCGAAAAAAGCATTTCCCCTATATTTCCATCCTTTCTGCATTGTTCTGCCATTGTCATTTACTAATGAGCTGGAACCGCTGATATCTGCTCCTGCCGAAGGACACTTCAGACAGGTGGGCTGTCCTTTGGGCTGCCTTAGCTGCTCCATGCCCCAGCAGCACCAGGAGAATGCATTCTCATCCCCCTCCTCAGCCACACA
Organism: Odontophorus gujanensis; assembly: GCA_013399175.1. Lineage (NCBI taxonomy): Eukaryota > Metazoa > Chordata > Aves > Galliformes > Odontophoridae > Odontophorus > Odontophorus gujanensis. The sequence goes on along the minus strand of VXAB01006888.1, from coordinate 579 downwards.
GGGAAAAGCAGAGAAAGCAGTAAGAAAATCACCCCAAGTAGGAGTTACTGAAAAGCAGTAAGAAAAGAACGCACAGAGGACCTGTACTTTGCTTTACATTTACTCTGTGCACATGGTGCCATCAAGTTGTGACCATCTGCACTGAACTCCTGGCATTTCATCCTGCTGGCAGTTCTCCTTCATCTGCTGAACCGAACCCAGGACGGAGGCTCTTCCATGCAGGTACACAGCTGTGCTCTGCAGACAGGGCTGCTCCATGCTCCCACCAAGAGGAGTGCTGGGGACCGGCAACTGAGTGCCCCAAGTGTGCCCTGCCGTAGCAGCAGTGGAGCAGGAGCAGGGCAGTGCCCACAGGAGATGGGCAGTCCATCACCCTACACACGAGGCAATGCTGTGACCCCACCTGGACAAAGGGAAGCTGGGCTTACTGCAGAAAGGCGGCCAGGTAGAACTGGGAAGGTTATTTGTGGAGTTTCACACCCCTGTAATAAAGAGCAAGTACCATATAGCGCTGGAATAAAACTTTTCCTAATGCTAGTGGGAAAAATGACCTGAGAATGTGTAAGGGAACTGCTGAAT
>VXAB01006886.1:19496-58898 GCA_013399175.1 Odontophorus gujanensis | reverse complement strand
CCTGAAACTCTCTGTGAAGGTCCAGTAACCATCTCAATGACCTTCTGCTGCTCCTCACATTCAGGGACTTTACCTGGAATGACATCATTTCCCTTTTTAGATACAATAAACCTTTGCTGCATCCTTCATTTTGTTCCTTTCTATTTTTTTTTTCTTATGTTTGATATAGTCAGATGAGACAACTGTTGCTTTGATGGGAATTAGCACACATCCATCTCTCCCCTCAGCATTGGAGGGTGGGGCGAACTGTAGACATTCATCCTTCAGTAAATGCCACATCTACTTCAGCCTTTCCTATTGTCCACATGGCCTGGCTAGGTTCATTGGTTGTCTAGGACAGACTCTGAATGGAGCATCTAGCCAGGTCACTTCAGGTTTTGCCCTTGGTTTGAACCCCTTTCTGACCTCTCACTCTAGGCCCGAGAGCAGCAGATCTCAGTTTTATGTAGAAGAGATTTTCTGCAACTCTGCACAGGCCTACACTTCACAGAGAATCTGAAATTCTTCCAAATATCCCTAGGGATCCTGATTCTAGCATTCTTTGTTATATAGGATATTCTGTATGGTGGATAGGGATTGAAGCCCATGGCATCTCATTAGGGCCAGAGCATCAAGACACAATGGTGGAGGGAATCTAAACAGAAACACCGCAGAAAGTTTGTGGTTGATGATGTTTTCAGATGCAGCACATTCCCTGTAAGAAGGGTGACTTGAAGGTAATTTAGCAGTGCTGGTAAAAGGTAACTAGACTCAGTAGTGGATCACTGTGTATACAGTATATGCAATATACCCAAAGGAAATCTTAAATCTGGTAAATGCCAAACCATTCTGTTTCAGCATGTTTTTAATGAAAGCTTTTCAAAGCATAGCAAATATATGTTTCTCCCTATGGGGTGATGTAAACTGATACTGCAGTTTCCGTGCTTTCCCCTGGGCTATGGGATCTTGCAGTCAGATTTCTTCCCCTTCACCCAAGTCTGAACAATGGAGAAAAGTTTTCTCTTGGGAGGCCTCTTTAGAGGTTGAGGTTTTGGGGGATGATGGCAGTACTGGCTTTGGGTATTTTGCAGGTAGGGGTTTCCCAGGACATTTAGTGTCACTGCTTTTATGCTGAAGATGTTGACCTTAGGTGCAGTGTCAACACCCCCTCCTATTGGTCTCTCTAGGCATTCCCTCCTCTCCTAATCTCTGTGTCCCCTGTCAAAGTGCCCTCTGAAACTCAAAGCTACTGCACCCCAAGGAATCAGTAGTCTCATAGAAAAGTCCTTTCAGCTGTGCCAGGAGCTGAGATGGACTCATGGAAACAGATTAGCTTCTGGAAACTGCTGGAAGGCACCAGAGAAAGACAGATTAAATCCAAACACTCCAGCCTGTTTTTCCACCCTGTCAAACTTTGAGAGGCTGAGCTTACACCAACACCTGTCACCGGAACAGAGAAGTGACACTAAAGGTCCAGGGTCTTGCTGGAACTGGATATAGGATCAAGCTAATTCTATGCACGTGTGCATTAGCACATACCATGTGTGCATACACATTACACAATCAGATACATAGGCAGGACAAAATATACCTGCACCTGAATGCAGGCATAGTTACATCAACACACTCAGGAATGCACATGTAAAAAAATGCATGTACAGAAACATGACCTCATGCATGTGCACACCTGCACACATCAGGTACACTTGCGTACTCATTCACAGGAATGGGTTGAGTCCATGGGGAACTGACTGAGGAGTCACTGGGGACTGTTCTGGCAGAGCAAGGCTGCAATGCTCTGAGCAGAGCTCAAAGCACTGAGAACAGAGTTCCAGATGAGCTGACAGTACAGTTTGTGAAAGTGTAGGAACTGCTCAGGGGAGTCCAAGGATGTCAAGCGATTTCTCCAGAGGGCAGCTGGTGGAGACAGAGAACTGAATGCCAGGAGCCCACCCAACTGTCTGGAAAGCCAACCACTGGTGACTCCTAGAGCAAATAGTGAGAGAAGTGAAAACAAAGTTATGGCACAATTACATGGAGAGAAACTCTTATGCATTAAGTCAAGGATTGCAGGGCTGGAAGCTGCTGGGTTCTTGCTGTCATTGTGGTCAGAAACAATGCCTCCAGAGTGCCCCAGATCAGTGTTACTTGCTTTTGCTGGACCCATCTGACACTCAAGCTGAGTCCTCTGCCATCACTGACTTATTCACGGCACAGAAATTCTGGGACATCTCAATCTCAGCACTCAGAAAAAGCCTACATGAGGGAATGGGTGTAGCATAAGTCAGGAAATGAAATTACAGTGTAAGGGAAAAGAACCACATAGCCTATGTCATTAGCTGAGATGTTTTCCATTCATCATGAGCTGCCTGGAAAATTGTCACTTCTATAGAGGCTGCCTCTAGGCTTGGGCAGAGCAGGGCCACCATAAAATCCAAGTGTTCAACCCTCTCATCTACTTCTCTTACCTCATTCTTTTTGGGAACCAGGTGTGCCTGAAGCCCTTTCCCCTCACTGTTTTCTTGTCATGCTGGGTCCCGGTGCCACTTGTAATGACAGGGGAAAGGAAGATCTGACTCAGAGTGTTTGGGTGTATGCCAACATGAAATATCCACTAAAGAGAGGCAGCAGCTTCTTGTTAGGCCTAGCTTCTCTTTTGGGGTGGTGTCTGGATAAAGTCAAGAAAACCTTTTTCCTCTCTGTACAGCTTAGATCTGCCAGTCTGGGAGGTGCCTTGGCAAGTTCATGGTAGGTTTAAGAACAGTTCCTCATGTATGCCTATGCTCTGCTTTCTCCCTTCCCTCCCTCCTAGATGGACCATCATTCTCAAGACATGCACTGCCACAACCAGTGCCAAAACCTGCTGGCCAGACATTGCAATGAACCCTGTGTCAGCCAGTGCCAAAGCTCTACTGTCATTGTGGAACTCTCTCCTGTGATAGTGGCCCTGCTCAGTCCCATCACCAGCTCTTAACCACAGAACACTGTTGTAGGTTCTTTCACCTCCACTGCTGTTGGTAGTATCCTCAGCTGTGATGGAATCTACACCAGGTCTGGGTGTTCACACATTTCTAACTACAGCTGTGGCAAGAAGCTCTTGGAATGGGTCCAGAGGAGGGCCATTATATGATCAGAGAGCTGGAACACCTCTCCTGTGAGGAAAGGCTGAGGGAACTGGGTTTGCTTTGTTTGGAGAAGGTTCCAGGGAGACCTCACTGTGGCCTTCCAGTACTTGATGGGAGTGTATAAACAGAAGGGTGAATTGCTGTTTACATGGGTGAATAGTGATTGGACAAGGGGGAATGGTTTTAAACTAAGACAGAGAAGATTTAGGTTAGATATTAGGAGGAAATTTTTCACTTAGAGAGTGGTGATACACTGGAATAGGTTGCCCAGGGAGGTTGTGGAAGCTCCATCCCTGGAGACATCCAAGGCAAGGCTGGATGTGGCTCTGGGCAGCCTGCTCTAATGGTTGGCGACTCTGGCCATGGCAGGGGGGTTGAAACTAGGAGCTCTTTGAGGTCCATTTCAGCCAGGACATTCTATGATTCTATGAATCACAGAATTGTAGGCATTGGAAGGGACCTCCAGAGATCATTGAGGACCCTGCCAAATCCAGGTCCCTACAGAAGGTTGGACAGGTAGGTGTCCAGACAAGTCTTGAATATTGCCAGAGAAGAAGACTCCACAACCTCTCTAGGCAGTCCATTCCAGTGCTCTGTCACCCTCACCGTGAAGAAGTCCTTTCACATGTTGTGCAGAACTTGCTATGCTCCACATTATGGTCATTTCCCCTTGTCCTGTCCCCACAGACCACTGAAATGAGTTTGACCATGTCCCTTTGCCTCCCACACTAAAGATATTTATAAACATTAATAAGATCACCTCTCAGTCTTTTCTCAAGGCTGAACAGATCCAGGTCACCCAGCCTTTCCTCATATGGGAGATGCTTCAGGCCCTTTATCATCTCTGTAGCTCTCTGCTGGACTCTTTCCAGGAGATACCTGTTTTTTGTTTGTTTTTTTTTTGTAGCAGCAAGCCCTGAGCTGGATATAGTACTTCAGGTAAGGCCTGTCCATGGGAGAGGAGAGGGGGAGGATCACTTCCCTTGACCTGCAGGCCATACTCCTTTTAATGCATCCCAGGATTCCATTGGCCTTTTTGGTCACCAGGGCATACTGCTGTCTCAAGGGCAGCCTGTTATCCATCAGAACACCCAGGTCCCTCTGCTCAGAGCTCCACTCCAGCAGGTCATCCCCCAACTTGTACTGATATATGTGGTTAGGAAGGTCTTTTTTCCTGCACTAAAACTACAGGTGGTAGCCCAGGCAAGGAACCCTAGGAACCTAGAAGCTCATGCTGGACTGAGGACTGAACTCCTGGCTATTGATATCAGAAAGTCTGAGCTCCCAGTGTTCCTCTTCCATAGGAGGGAAGACTGGACTCCCCACAGTCATGGCCTAAGTTTGTCTCTGTATCTGTTACTACCTCAAATCTCTTCTATGTATTCTGTTCTTCTAGACTGTAAGGCACCCAAATGCAACCTAGGAGATCTGCTGGCTCCTCTTTTTCTGTTGAGCAGGAAGATGGATGTTTTGTGACTTCTCCATTTTATGTGGCGGATGCAGTTTTGTCATCTGTCAGTGCTGCCTGCACTGACAGCCACCTTCTAGAAGTAAATTCATTTCCTTTTCTGTAGTCACTAAAATTCTCTGCATCCCGGCCTCAGCCTCCACGTAGTCTCTTTCATGATGGCCTCAAGTTACCAGGAAAGAAAGACATTCTTTCTGGCAGGGGGTAATGTGAAGACACAAGGGGGCTTTTCATGATATGCAAAGTATTTGACACTGTCTCACACAACATTCTCATCTCTAAATTTGAGGGACTTGGATTTTACAGATGAGTCACTCAGTGGATAATGTTATCTGGAGAGGTTCCAGAGGATTGGAGGCTTGTCGATGTGATCCACAAGAAGGGCTGTAGGATCCGGGGAACTACAGGTCTGTTAGCCTGATCTCAGTACCAGGGAAAGTCATGGAGCAAATCATCCTTCGGTGAGATCACACAGCACATGAGTGGTGTCCAGGGGATCAGGCCCAGACAGCATGGGTTCATGAAAGGCAGGTCATGTTTGACCAACCTCATCTCCTTCTATGACTGGGTGACTGGACTGGTAGATGAGAGAAATGCTGTTGATGTAGTCTGCCTAGACTTCAGCAAAGCCTTTGACACAGTCTCTCACAGTATTCTTCTGGGGAAACTGGCTGCCCATGGCCTAGACAGGTATACCCTTCGTTGGGTAAGGAACTGGCTAGAGGACCATGCCCAGCAGGTTAATGGAGTTAAGTCCAGCTGGTGACCTGTTTCAAGTGGTGTCCCCCAGGGGTCAGTACTGGGGCCCATCTTGTTTAATATCTTTATTGATGACCTAGATGAGGGCATTGAGTGTACCCTCAGTAAGTTTGTAGATGACACCAAGTTGGGAGGTAGTGTCGATCCGCCTGAGGGTAGGGAGACTCTTCAGAGGGACCTAGATAAACCTGGGCTGAGGTGAACGGGATGAGATTCAACAAGGCCAAGTGCTGGGTCCTGAACTTTGGCCACAATAACCCCATGCAGCGCTATAGGCCTGGGGATGTGTGGCTGGATGACTGTGAAGAAGAAAGGGACCTGGGGGTGTTGGTTGATGCTTGGCTGAACATGAGCTGACAGTGTGCCTAGGCGGCCAAGAAGGCCAACAGCATCCTGGCCTGCATTAGAAATAGTGTGGCCAGCAGTAGCAGGGAGGTAATCAACCCACTGTATTCAGCACTGGTGAGGCTGCATCTCAAGTACTCTGTTCAGTTTTCAGCCCCTCACTATAAGAAAGACATTGAAGACCTGGAACGTGTCTGAAGAAGTGCAATTTAAATGGTGAGGGGTCTGGAGCACAAGTCTTACAAGGAGCGACTGAGGGAGCTGGGGTTCTTGAGCCTGGAGAAGAGGAGGCTCAAGGGAGACTTCATTACACTCTACAACTTCCTGAATGGAGATTGTGATGAAGAGGGGTTTGGCCTCTTCTCCCAGGCAACAAACAGGACCTGAGGAAATTGCCACAAGATGTACCAGAGCAGGTTTAGGTTAGATATAAGGAAAAACTTCTCCCAGCGAGTGGCCAGGAACTGGAATGGCCTGCCCAGGGAGGTGGTGGGTTCACCATCCCTAGCAGTGTTCAAGACGTGCCTGGATGAGGAGCTACAAGATATGGTTTAGTGCTTGTGGCAGCAATGGAGATGGGAGGACGGTTGGACTGGGGGATCTTGTAGGTCATTTCCAACCTTGTGATTCTATGATTCTATGAGGAATTGGTTAGATGATTGCACTCAAAATGTTGTGGTAAACCACTTGATGTCTAGGTAGAGACCAGTGACAAGTGGTGTTCCATAACTGTCCATTCTGGAACTGGTATTGTTTAACATCTTGTCAATGGGATTGGACCGTGGGATTGAGGGCAGCCTTGGCAAGTTTGCTAGCAACACTAAGCTGTGTGGTATCATTGACATGTTGGAGGGGAAGGATGCCACTCAGAAGAACCTTGACTGGCTTAAGAGGAGCTCTTTGGGTAGCCTGATTTAGTGGAAGGTATTCCTACCCATGGCTGCATGTTTTTCTTTCCAATACAAACTATTCTACAGTTCTATGTTTCCTGGAGGTACTCAGTGGTGGGACACATTGCAGTAGAACTCAGTCACCTCCCTTTGGAGCTCAGGAAGATTTTATCAACTTCATCAGAGCCAGTGGTAATAAGGACTTATCTTCTAGCCTCTCTGCCCAGATACAGACCCTTGGCCTCAGAGCACATCCAGAATCGAGTGAGCACAACCTCTGCTAACCTCATGTGAAGAGTCTGATGCTGCTGAAGACTATGAGAGATCAGCAGACCACAAGCTTGTGCAGAAATGAATTCTGCTCTAAAAAGTAGCATGCTGGGGAAAGAGGCTTAGTCAGAAGATAGTACCAAATGATCCAGGAGTGGAGAAGGCATGAGAAACAGCCTTTACAACAGCCCCTATCTTCTCATACTCTCGTATTTGTGCAGAATCTGGAGGTGTGGTTTGCACCTAAGAGCAAAGGTGAAAGGGACAGTGTCAGAGGGTGGTGAAACACTGGAACAAATTTCCCAGAGAAACTCTGGATGTCCCATCCCTAGAGGTGCTCAAGGCCAAGTTGACTGGGGCCTTGGGCAATGTGATCTAGTGAGTAGCAACCCTGCCCGTGGCAGGAGGGTTAGAACTAGATGATATGTAAGGTCTTTTCCAACTTATTTGGTTCTACATGATTCATGATTCTATGTACTTTCCACACCCCAAAGAGTCCCCTGCCCAGCCCAGAAGTCAAACAGCATTGCAAAGCTGAAAGGACTCGCAGACTGACATTGAAATCAACCATCCAGATCACATTCAAGGGTCTTCACTCCCCTTGCACAAACCCACTCTATCAGATAGGGCCATCCAAGACAGTATCCAAGGCTCAAACCACACAAGGAAGAACTTCCTTACTGTGAGAGTGAGAGAGCACTGGAACAGGCTGACTGGTGATGCTGTGAAGTCCCCTTCTCTGGAGGCATTCAAGACCTATCTGGACACTTACCTGTGTGACCTACTCTAGGGAATGTGCTTTGTCAAGAGATTGGACCTGATGATCTCCAGAGGACCTCCCAACCCCTACAGTTCTGTGATTCTCTGATTCTCTAAACTCCACCATGGCTGCTCCATGGTGCCTATCTTTCCCCAGACATGAAGCAGTTTCCCAGAATCCAGCTTTTTACATGTGTTTGTCTTTGGCCAGTATCTGGCTGGTGTTCCAATCCCTCACTGAGGTCTTTGATAGAGTCGTACAGACTGGACTGACTGCAGAAGTGACGCAGAGCTGCGGGAACCCCAGGGCAGGAGGAAAATTCCAAGGCTGGACAGAGTGCACTGAGGATAGTGCACCCTCCCAGCAGTAACAGTCCACATGTTGATTTGGAGAATTAATCCAAGTTTTTGTAATTAAGTTAATTCCAGGGAGGAATATTGCAAGCTATTTATGATTTTTATCTTCCTGTTAACTCTCACCTCTGAGTAATACATCATGGAGCAGATAATCCAGGAGACACGCTAGTAGGAAACCATGCAGAAACACTGTGCAGCAGGGAAAACCAGAAAGTAATGAGAAGAAAGAAATCATTGCATATACGACCCCCACCTCTTACATTGCCTGTCACCTCCTAGAGCTATTGGGCTGAAGTTAGCCATATAATCCACGGTATTAACAAAGGCCCTTGAGGCAAAGGAAGGGTGAAAATAGGGGCTTCAGCGGGAGAATGGCCAAGTCCCTTTGCAGACAGTGCAAGGGAGCAGTTCCTTCCTGGGGATTTTCAAGGATCACAGGTTCCCTGGTAGCTTGGAGAACCAGCTTGGGAGTAAGCGAAGGAAGGATCCTTCCTGGGAAACTTCCCTCCACACACAGAATAAAACCACTAAAGCCCTCTTCTGCTTCACACCTTCAAGTTCATTCTCTCAGGGATGGAAAATTTCAGGAACCATGTCTGGATTTCTCAGATTCCACCACAGCTGCTTTCTAGGGCTAGCTCTTTGGTTCTCAAAGCAGGCATTGCAACACGGGAGCTCTGTGGAGAGAGAGAAAAATGGGCAACCAGCTGTTTTTTCTTGGGTAGAAAGCAAGAACACAGGGAATCCTTCCACAAAGAAATGGTGATTACCCAGAGTTGGAGAAGAGATGTGAAAAACCATGGAATAGCTCCAGGGTTTGAATAGGGAAATTTCTCACCTGTTTGGCTCATGGTTCTTACTCATCTGCTGAGGATTTAATTAATCCTCCCATGCAGGTCCAGGCAGACATTTCCCCTCCTTGGGCTGTGTTGGGTAGGATGAAATATTTGGGAAGGAAAACACAAACACCATCACGTCTCCTACCAAGGACCCTCTTCTTCAGCGCTAATCATCAGTTTCCCCAAATTCAGCCTCCTTTTGAACCCATCTCAGTTTTGATGGACCATTTTGCTCATTTCCCAAGACTTCAAGTCTGATTTCAGCTGTAAAAGTCACACAGGGTGTACTTAATAACAAATCTCTTTGCCGCACAGAATGGGAAAGCAGAGACCCAGACTCACCAGAGGTACAACCAGTCAAGTGCAGACATAACCACTTCCAAGGCACCCTTGTGTTACACGCTAGAGACAATTATGTGGGCTCAGCTTACATAGACATTGTTAACTCGGAGCTTGGCATATCCCACATAGAGAAGTAACAGGGCATTGTCTGCAAACACCGCAAAGAACCTCACTGAGTTCACCCTAGATTAGAGTGTGGATTGGTGGCTATCCGCCAGCAATGGGACCAGGTACCTGGGGGACTCATCAAGTATCAGAACATGTGCCATTAGAACAGGGATTGGAGCTGTTGCTGGAGAAGTTTAAATGCATCATTATGTAGTCTCGCACTAAGAGGTCTGTTTGTGTTGGAAACAGGACCATTTCTGTGCATGATATGAGAAGCCACAAACTCATTGCCTGACCATACTTCTCTCTATCTCACTTTATCACCTTTCCCCACTGTCTGTCTCATTTTTTATAATGTAAAATAAATAAATAAAGTTGATCCATGCCTTGAATTGCAGGCTTGTGTCAAAGTTCATACAATAGTCTGCCAGTTTATACTGCTTTCAGCAGTATCTCACCAGTCATTGACTCCATCTGTTGTCTCTATATCTGCTACTGATTTGTAGTAACAGTCAGTTTTCATTTGAAGGAGAGGTAAGTTTTACTACTTCTTCTTTTTATGCTTCTTAACAAATATTTTCTCCGTAATTCCTGCCTGGGCCTTCTGCAGCATTTCATCTCGTTTCATTGACCTAGCCTTCCTTGTATGGCTTAGAGGGCTTTGTCTCCTCATTTAATTATTTTGGGAGGTAAGGTCTGAATGCAGTATGCTCTCTTCTGTAGAAGTTGTCCCTTTCTCTCAAGACTGATGTAAAAATAATACATGATAAAGTATTTGAAACCATAGAAAGAAATGCACAGAGTGTTAGTCCTCCTTCTATGCTCTTTGGTTCTGATTTGTAACCAGTGTCATTTCTCATGTGACCAAATGAGTATTGCAGGGCTGGGAACATCTGGACCCCTCACTGTAAACAGCATAGCAAACAGTCCTACCAGAGACCTGGCACTTCTGGACCCCTCTAGCGTTTAATCCATGTCTTCTGACTACACTGACGCATTTGTATCCCGGAAATCCTGGTGTCTCTCATTGCAGCACTCAAAAAAAGTGTGCATGAAGGAATGGGCATGACATAAACCAGGAAATGCAAAGGCAGCGTAGAGGGAAACTGCAGCACATTCCATGTCATTAACTGAGAAGTTTTCCGTTCATTATGAGCGTATTACAAAATTGTCACTTATGCAAAGATTGCTTTTGGGCCTGAGGCAGTGCAGGACCTGTATAAAAGCTAGTCCAGTTCTTTGTTCTCTCAACCACTTCTCTAACCTCCTTCTCCATCAGAACCAGGTGAGTTGGAATCTCCTTTCTTCTTCACCTCCTTCTCTAGCCTTCAGCAACTTCTTAGGCAATAGCTGATCCTTGGTTTTCTGTTAGTGCTCTGAGATCCTGGTCAGGGAGAAGGAAGACAAGGGATGATCTGTGTAGTAAAAAGGCTGATTCTGAGCAGAAAATCCCAGGGGCTAGTTGCTATTTGAAGGACTGTGGTGGGTTCACACAAAGAAACTCTCATGCCATACTTCACAGTCTTCACCTTTCCTCTCTAACTGACTTAGGTTGCAATCTGTTCCTTGGGTAATCCTGTGTTCTTTTTCTTCCCTTCCCTTGTCCCTAGGTGTACCTCCAGCTCTAGGACATGTCCTGCTCTGACAAGTATCAGCCATGTGAGCCCTGTCAGCCATGTCTGTGCTGCGGCCCAGCCCCTCTTGCCAGTAGTTGCAATGAACCCTGTGTCAGACAGTGCCAACCTTCTACAGTTGTTCTTGAGCCTCCTACTGTGGTGGTGATTTTCCCTGGCCCCATTCTCACCTCGTTCCCACAGAACACAGTTGTAGGATCCTCCACCTCTGCCGCTGTAGGAAGCATCCTCAGCTGTGACGGCATCCCCATCAACTCTGGCTGCTGTGACCTTTCCTGTATTACCAGCTGCTACTGTGGAAGAAGGTGCCCTACTTGCTAGAGCCATGACTGACAGCTTGAAGAAGGATACCCACATACAAGGAACCCAGAAGATGATGTCAGATTGATGTCTGTGATCTTGGTCATTGCTTTCAAGAGAGACTGAGCATCCCATGCTCCTTCTACAAATGGCGGCCGCTCTTTAAAAAGAATGAGCCTGGGCTCTCTGAAAATATGGCCAATGCCTCTCTTCTCTTACTCTACTCTCTATTTTTCCTCCTTTTTCTTTGTTGTTTACTGCTTCTCTGGGCCATGAAGTCCCCCAAAGTCAGCATAAGGGGGCACTTCCTGGTTCCTCTCATGCAGGGCAGCCAGTTGGCTGTCCTGTGGGAACTCCTTTATTATGGAGCACTGACTTTCTCACCTGCCCATGGTGATCCTTCCCCCGAGGCCTCTCCTTGGAGCCATCTCTTTTTCCACTAGACTCATTAAACTCTGCTGCATCACAGCCTGTGGCTCTGTGTGGTCCTTGCGTCTGTGGGCACCCTCTGAACTGTCTAAGTGGAAAGGAATTACTTTGTGAGAGGTAAAAAAGGGGCACAAGGGCACCTCTTCATCATTCCTAGAGGAGAATGATGGGACTCAGTGCATTCCATCCCTTTAAGATACTGTTCCTTAGAGCTGAGGATGACATTTCAAGTTATTTGTTACCATCTTTCCCTGAAATATTTCCCTGAACTCAAAGCAAGTCATGGTTTCATGTGCTACAGAGGGAGGAAGGGAGATAGAGCCTTCCTGGCTCCTTTCACCCACCCATCCCCTTTCTGGGGAGAAGAAAAAAAAATGAACCAATTAAGATAAGGAGAGAGAACTAATTTACTACAGATGGTAAAAGAATGTGAGGTAATGATATAAAAAAGGAGTTACTGGAAATAAATCAAACAAATGGGAGAGAAGGATTTTCTGACCGTGCTACTAATGTGCTGACTGGAAGCAAAGAGAACATTTCACCTCCATCATCTGGAATCAGAGATTACATAGGGAGTACTGGAGGCTTCCTGGGAACTGTAAGTCTGTTCCTTCTCAATGTGTCTTCCTTTTGGTGAGCCAGAATCCACGTGAGACTGCTAGAAACACAGGACCAGGAAGTGCATCTGCACAATGCACTGTGCTCCAGCACCCAACAGCTTGCCACATGATGCCATGATATGGAACACTGACAAAACCAGGACAACTCTCAGCAAGTTTGCTGATGATACCAAAATGAGTGGCACAATTGACACAATAGAAGGGAGGAACATCATCCAGAGGGACCTGGACTTGCACAAAAAGTGGGTACATGAGAATCTAACAAGGTTTAACAAGAACAAGAGCAAGTTGTTTCACTTGGGTCAAGACAATCCTGGATATGTCTACAGACTGGGAGAAAAATTCATCAAGAGCAGCCCTGCAGATATTTTTTACATGGTCTGATAAGTAATAAGACAAGGAGGAATGACTTTAAACTAAAAGAGGAAAAATTTAGGTTAGTTCTTAAGAAGAAATTAAGAGGATGATGAGGTACTGGAACATTCTGCCTAGAGAAGCTGTGAATGCCCCATTCCTGGAGGCTTTCAATGGACAGGGCCCTGGGCAAAGTCATTGGAACTAGATGAGCTTTAAGATCCCTTCCAACCTAAGCCATTTTATGATTCCATGATTCTGCTATCCTCAGCTGAGGTACCTAAGTTTTACAGAAGGCCCAGGGTGGCCAGCAGATTTATAAACTCCTTGGGGCTCATGAATTGAGTATCTATGAAATGAATGAGTAGCTCTGAGGCCTTGTGAAGACAGAAACAGAGCAGAGACCATATGAAAAAATTTGCAGGGACCTCTGTCCTCCCGGTCTGATAGGGTCACCCAGTCATTTTAATAGCCATGTGAGAACAGGCCAGGACAAATGGATTAGGTGGAAATCACTGTAAGAAATCCCCCAGTATGTCTGAGGATATTTTCCTCATGAGACTTATTATATTCACTGTGTATAATTCTCTTTCAAGAACTTTCAGAGCCTATGTCTGTCTTCTCTTTCTGCTCTGATCAGGTAGTTGTAGAAGTCAAGACTTACCCTCAGCCTTCTCTTCCCCAGGGTGAGAAGGCCCTATCAGCCTGCCCGCTTCAAGTTCTTCAGCCTCTGAACCACACACAATGGCCTCTGTTAGACTTGCTGCCATATGTCAACAATATTCTTCTACTGGAAAGCTTGCAAATTGATGCAGTACTCCAGATGCAGTGTCATAAGTTCCAGACGAAAGGACAAGATTAATTCTCTCAACATTCTGGCTACACCCTGATTAATGTAACTCATGATGTTGTATACCTTCTCTGCTGCAAGGGCACATTCCTTACTCCAGTTCAGCTTGTCCACTAGGACTCCACATATTTTTCCGTTGAACTGCTTCCTAGATAGTTGACCCTCAGCAAGCACTGGTGCATGGATTTATTCCTCCCAAGGTCCAAAAGCTTAACAGTGCATACGTTGAACTCCTTGAGCTTTTGATCAGCACATTTCTTCAGTCTATTTAGGTTCCTTTGACTAACAGACCTGTGCCAAAGCATATTGACTCCTCCCTTCAATTTGGTGTTCTCCACTAATTTGCCAAAAGTGCATTGCATTCCATTTTTCTGAGTGTTAATATAAATGTTAAGCAGCAATGATCCCATTATTAACCACTGAAGTGCCCCACTAATAACTACCTGCCAGGTAAAATTTGCATCACTTGTCATGACACTTTGAGCATGGTAGTCCCCAGCATATCATACACTTATCCAACCATATCTTAACAATTTGGCAGTAAACAGCTATGAGTGATGGTATTGAAGATCTTGCTAAAATAAAGATACACAATATTCACTGTCCTCCCCTTGTTCACAGTGACAGTCAACTCATCACAGGAGGAAATGGAGTTGATCAGGAATTATTTGACCTCATTAAACCCTTGCTGTCTGCTCCCAGTTACCTTCTTCTCTTTCACATGTTTAGAAATATTTTCTTGGAGTCATTTACCCCTTAAAATTTCCAGGAATTGAGGGGTGGATAACTAGCCTGCACTTAATCTCTCTTCTCTGCACTTATGAATATGGAGGCAATTTTACAATCTTCAGAAACTTCTCCCTATTATTTTCAAAGAGAACAGAGTGACCATGCAATGGCTAAGTGCCTTCCACCTCGTTCTACGGATTCATGTGGCTCCACAGTTTGTAAAGGTTTCCTTAGTTCATTCTTTCTCTCTTGTGAGTGCAGCTTAATTTCCACACACTGCTGGCAGACTTGGGGACTGTGGAGGTCTGAGGACATGCTTTTGCTATTGAAAACAAAATAAAAAATAAGCACTGAATATGTCAGCCTTTTCCCAGTCCCTTGTAACTTGGTGCCCTGCCCCACAGAATAATGGTCCCACACTCTCCTTAGCTTTCTTACTGCTGCCAAAGGACACAGAGACAACTTTGGTTTTGTTCCTCAACTCCCTTGATAGTTTCAACATCAACAGATCACTGGCATTTCTTATCCAATTCCCACACATGCACATAGTGTCACTGTACTACTCCCAGGCTACCTGTTCCTTATTCCACCTTCTGTGTCCTCCGTTTTGTTCTTCATGATCAACTGGGAGCTCCATATTCACATATTCCAGTCTATGTTTGCTCAACTGAGTCATTCAGGGAAGTTGGTAACAACTCTGACTCAATCAGAATTTGTGGACACTCTCAGACAGTATATTTAAGAAAGGATCATAAATAGAGGGACGGAACAACAAAGGGCACTCAATAGAGGGAGATTGATGGTGTAGCCAGTGACAGTGGGCCATGGGTAACCAATTGCTGGAGGATGTTCTTCCCTGAAGGGACTGCATCCTGTGCAGGACTCATGTTAGAGCAAAGGAAACAAGAAAGAAGGAATGGAAGAATAAAAGATTAAGGAACAAGCAGAATCAAAAATAAACTGTAATGGCTGGAACCCAGTCTACTGTGTTGCCTGTTCCCTCACCAAAGCCATTGAGTATAACTTCTGGCGATGGCAAGGGCAATGGAGACTGGCCAGGTGGGAGTGAAGTTGTTTATTGCAAGAATGAAAGATGTGTTATTTTGAGCATGTAAATGTTTATCATCTCTGTTTCCCAACACCCAGATCAGTATCTATATGTTTAATGTTAAATTTCCCAAGTCAAATCTATTCTGCCTGCAGCAGTAACGGATGGTTTCCGTGACTTTATTTGAGTCCACAAGTTTTCTTGCTCTTGTGCTAATTGTTTTCCCTCACATTCTACTGAGAAGTGTGAGTGAGAGGCTGTTATGGGTACTTAGCTGCTAGCCAGGGCCAGCCCAGCGCACAGACTGAAGCAGTCCCAGAAGAACAAGCTTGGCCTCAGAGCCGGTAACTACACAGTAGGTATGTATCTTCTGATCAGACACCTCAGATAAGACCACAGATAACCCCTAAAGTCTTTTAATCACTTCTCTGAAGTCAGGAGAGGTTATATTTGTAACAAATTTCCTTTCCAGACCAATCCAAAATTTCTTCTAGAGCTTAAACATCTGCCAATGGGTTATGGGCCGGTTTGGCCCAGTTCCATGACCAATGGGGACCCACAGATCTATGCCCCAGGAAAGGGGAAGGAGGAAAAGGGAGAGGGTAGGGAGATGGGCCTCAATTCAAAACAGTGGCAATGATATGAGCTGGGAAACTAGTTTATTAAATATGATATCAGAATGCAAAATAATATAGTATAATGCAATACAATTCCATTAATGCTAATAAATTAAATAAAATGAGAGAGTATCCAAAAACCTAAGGCCTTACACTAAAGCTGAAGGCAAGATGGCTAGGGAACCCCCACTGCTGAGATCACCAGCAAAAGAGGAAGTTTAGGGACTTGTGTGCAGTTTTATCTTTCCCTCTGAGTGGAAAACGGGAATGCAAAGTCCTCTGGGGTATGTAGTTCTTCTCTTCCGAGAACCAGGTAGCTGGAAATTTGGCAGTCCACAGAACTGGAGCATTAATTCTTTAACTCCCAGTGCCTTACATGATGTTATGATAATAACACCGATAACAAAAATCATAAAACCATGACAACATCCTGTGGTCTGGTGGCTAATATCAACTTCACAGACTATGTGTCCTCTGTATTTCAGTGGTCCATCACAACTGGCTTCACACAAACAGAAGAAGGAAGGCATGACTTCATGGAGTAAGAAGAAAGAAAAGGATTTCTGGTCAAGAAAAGATGATGGATTGACATGATGGCGAAACATATGTTCTAGATGCGAGCAGACATCCATTCTGTCAGTCATGTCACATCTGACGATTGCAAAACACTATATAAAAGTATGCCATGTAAGAACGGTGGGAGTTTCAACTGCACGGCATCATCTCTGTTGTCTCAGTCCCAGTGACTGCAACTGGTGAAGAATCTACTTACTGCAGAAGCTCACTTGCTAAACAGTCATGAGTGTAAATGACTAAGGCACTGACAAGGTCACAGGGGAGTTACAGGGATTTGCGTAATTATTACTCACCTATTGGAGTACATCCACAGCAATTAAAAAGTTGTCAAATGCATTCTAAAGATGGACAGGTGGCCCCTGAATAAGAAAGAGCTCTTCATACCACTGTAGCTGCAGACATGATATCTTGGCTACACTTCTTCCAAATGTTGTCATCTTCCTTACAGGTGAGGTGGAGAGTAAGGAAAATATTGGGGTGGACTTTCTGAAAGAAAAAAATGGAGAAAGAGAAATGGGAGGTTGACTGCCACCGAGGGAGATCAAATCTAAGAGAATCAGGATAAGAACAATGGGTAGTTCCTAGGAAGCAAACAAAAGTAAAAATCATCTTCAACGAAGAGGGGACAAGGACATTGTTAGTATACCTGAGTATGCTAAAAGCTCAGGTTCCAAATCTTCTAGCAGTAGTGAGAATCAGCTCAGCAGTGACTGCATCATGGGCTGTTGGTAATAAGCCTCCTGCCACGCTACAGACTCTTTCTGCTCCTCTGTCTCACTCTCAGGGTGCAAACCATAGATCTCCTGAGTTAACAACAAAGTCTCCTTGGCTGTACACACCCTTCCTTGCTGCAACCCGTTTCTCAGGACAGAGGAAACAGGAAGTTTCAAGAAATTCAGCAGAACAAAATACAGTGGAACTTTATTGGGAGCTTGGCAAAAAATATTATACTCAAGGAATCAATGAGCTTGAGTAACCCATGTCTATTCTATTAGGCTTTACAATTAAAGGCTGAGAAGCTCCTACAATTGTGTGAGAACCACTGTAAGGAAATCTGATGGAATACTGGAGCAGCCTTTACTAGCCTATGCTGCATGTCTTGCCTGGGATAGAGTTAGTCCTCTTCATAGTGGCTGGTATGGTGTTGTTTTGGATTTACAAGGAAAATAATGTTGATAATTGTCATGTTACAAGTATAGTTTGACTTTACCTGCCAGAACTCCCCAAACACAAGGGCTTTCACTGCACTGATTCAAAAACGGCTGTCTGCCAGAGCCCCTCCAGGATTTTCACTGGACAGTTTCAAAAACATTTAAAAAAGAAGATGATACTTGGCATAATTGGTTTGAGATTGTTGTTAAATGTGCTAGCTGCAATAGTGCTAATATATGACAGTAGCACTAGCATTGGGGTGCTTATCCCCTGCAAGGGTTAAACCATGACACAGTGGTGATATATAGGTGAAAATGGGTGTCAATGGTATGCAGTACTACATGAGTTAGGCAGGATAGAGATTGAGCCGTCCACACTGAAAGCCCTGTTTTAGGTTTTCAAAAGCTGAAAACAACCAGTACTGTCTTCAGTGGTCTACCTGTGAAGCACTGGGAATTGTCAGATTATAAAAAGGAAGCAATGAGAGATGGAGAACTGGGGAAAGAATGCCGGTGAAAAGGGTCGGAGGTCATCAAGAGAACAGAAGTTTCTTTTCTGTTGCTCGATCTCAAGCATGATCTTTGCTAGCAGTGTCAGGAAGAGCTGAAGAAAGGTTCAAAAGAAAGCATAGCAGCTCCCATTCACAACTTTATTCCAATGTGGATCTAAGCTTCCCCTTGCTTATGTGGAGATTTATTATTTGGCTTATTTGGTTATGTCATAAGGTTGGGCTGCACTCTGCCCACAGCTGTGAATGAGCTATTAGATCCCAGGTATAAAAACTCAAAGGGGAACAACTTTGAGAGAAAGAAACTATTCCTTATACCACAGATACAAAACAGAGAAAAGCATTTAAGTCACAAATACCCATGGAACTTCTACTTATCATAATCATTGCAAAAACAGAGAGAAATTGAGATAACATTGTGGTGAATTAATCTGGTCTGACTGACATATGTTCACCCTGTTATTCCCTCACTAACTCTCCTCACCAGGACAGAAAGGGCAAATTAGGTGGAAAAGCTCATGTATTGAGAAAAATACAAATGGATCATTCACCAGTTTTTGTTATGGGCAAAATAGACTCAAGGTGGGGAAAATCAGCTTGCCAAGGCAATCTGCTGTGGTGCAGATGGGGTGGGAGCACCTGGAAGCAGCAGTGTGATTTTCATGGGTCACTTGCTGTTGCAGGGCGAAGAGGCACTTATTTGCCAACTTGACCTCTTTTGTAGAGAGATTTGTTGCTTGTCAGGGGCATGAATGTGAGATACTGTGGAAAGACTGCCAAGGCTTGTCCACTTTTCAGACTGTTACCCTCTGCTGCCTAGATGGTACCAGGGGCAAATCAGAAACCAACAAACAAGATTTCACCATTCTGGGAATGGTAGCCAAGGGTTCAAGAGCTCAGGTAATTTTCTACTCAATCCTGCCATTGAGGGGCAAGGATGGGAGGAGAAGGATTTTCCAGGTTAACAAATGGTTGTTGGCATTTGTTTTACATTGTCAACACAAGGCGTTCTCAACAGGGTTTTGTTTTCTATGATTGGAGAACTCTGTTAAAAGATCAACAACTGATGAGAGAGAGATACGATCTACCTTCCTAAGTAGGGCACATGTGACTTAGCCAACAGGTTGCCCAGCCTGGATCTTCTTTCTGTGCTAGGAAAGGTGGGGGAAGGGAATTTATAGAAACAGAATAGTTAGCAAAACACAGCTCAAATTGGGATGCTTCCAGCAGGTGCAAGCAGACAAAGTTCATATAGGCACAGCTGTAGAGGATCTTCTTGCACCCCTACATGTTCAATTATGTCTCTGAAATGCCTGTAAACTAACACACAAAGCATGGGGAATAAACAGGAAGAATTAGAGATCTGTGTGCAGGTTCATGATCTCACTGCAATTAAAGAGACATGGTGGAATAGCTTGCATGACTGGAATGCTGTCAGGGATGGCTATGTGCTTTTCAGGAAAGACAAGCCTGGAAGGCAAGGGTATTAAGTTGTGTTCATGTGACAGAGCAACTGGAATGCATTGAGCTCTGCCTAGGGGTGGGTGAAGAATGAATTGAAAGCTTGTGGGTAAGAATTAAGGGCAGACTAACACAGGAGACAGTGTTACAGGTGTTTACTATAGGCCACCTAATCAGGGAGGGGAAGTCAATGAAGCCTTCTGTAGGCAGATGAAAGTAGCCTTATGATCACGTCCTAGTTCTCAGGAAGGACTTTAGCTACCCCAGTATCTGCCAGATACCAGCAGTGCGTCTGTTTGAAATTGGTTGGAACTAGTTCTGTCTGAAACAGGGACAGCCTTTGGACTCTTCTCGTAGAGGCCACCCCTGCAGCTGCCACAGAATACTTGCAATATGAACTCAGTACAGCAGTTCAGTGGATTAGGAAGCAAAACTAGACAGGTTAAAAAAAAAAAAATCAACACAAAATAAACAGTTCAGGTTTCAGTAAGGAATTCCAAAAGATAACTCTGAATGACATTAAAAGATATAGCATTATTATTGACAATTAAAGATTTAGAAAAGTACTCCAAACATACAGTGTCCTTTGTAGAACTTTTTGAAGTATATTTAGCAATTCAGCATTGAGAGGATGGAGCTGGTTATGATCTGTGTAATTTTATTATCATCAGCACTTGAACTACCTGCACTGATGTACTTCTGTCCCAGAAGCCCTCAGACCTTTTCTCTTTCATTTTAAAAAGTCTTCTTATGTGAAAGCATGTGGCACAAGCCCGGAAATGAACAGGTTACAATGCCGGAAACAAAAACTCAGTCTGTATCATTAACTGAGACGTTTGGCATTTGACATGAGACTCAGAAAATGATTACCTCTACAAAGAATGACTCTGTTCCTGGGGCAGAGCAGGACTGCTATAAAAGCTAGCTCTTCTCTACTCTCTCCACTTCTCTTGCCTCCTTCTCCTGGGAGATTAGGTCTGTGGGATGCTATTTCTGCTCCTTCTTCAAGATCACCACTCTCGTAATGAATGTCTTAGCTGATATCATCTGTCCCAGAATGGGAATGACAGCTTCCCCACATGGAATAAAGGAGAGGAGAGAAGGTATTCTACAGAATGAGGCTGGGACTTACCTGAGATGGATCCTGGGCTTTGAGCTAGGCAGTGTATGCTAAACCAGTAGGTGCCTTCTCTCTTCTCATGGCTTGGCATAGTGCTGCCTTTCATACACTTCCCCCTCCTCTCTCCCATGTGCACCTCCAGCATGGAGACATGTCCTGCTCAAAGAAGTGTCAGCTATGCCAGCTTTACTGCTGTCTCTCCTGCTTTGGTAGTTGCTACTGTAGCAGAAAATACCTCTCCTGCTAAAGATGTTTGAGGAGATCCCAGGGAAGGAACATCAGGAACCCAGAAAGTGTTGACAGAAGGTAGAGCTTTAGACCATTGTGTTTAGAATAGCCATTCATTCCTGTATGCACCTGCAAAGGACAGCAGAAACTGGCCAGTCTGAGCTCTCTAAAAACATGGGCACTGTCCAAGTTTCCTTCTGTATATTTATCTTATTCCTTTGCTGTCACCAGCTCTCAGTACCATCCTAGGAGGGGAACTGATGGCCTCCCTCCATCTGTGAGGCAGGCAGATGGACACCCTGCAGGAATACCATCACACTAGCAGCTGCCCCCAGTACATCCTTTTTTCCATATTGAAGTTGTACTTCCTTCAACTCTGCACCCCCAAGTCCTAATTCCCTCTGTGGCAAATCTACTCGGAAAAGTAATGCAGCTTTTTAGAGATCAATAGTTTAAGTGTACAAGAGGACTCTTCATTATTCCCAAATTAATGGACTCACTGCAGAGGACTGTATTTAGTACCCTGTTCATTAGCCAGGGATATCCCAGAAGGATATCCCTGGCTACTCCACAGTCAAGAGGCAATAGACAAAAATGTCTTTGCCTTTTCTGAGCTGCTTCTCTGCCTGGATAAGCCCTCCCTGGGTCCTGGAGCATGCTTTGTGAATGTAAGCCCAGGCACAGCTACTCTTCAATGAGAAAGGAATACATGACTGTAGGAAATCATGGATTTGATTAACAGCCCCATAGGCTTTTGATGCAGGAATCCAGCCCAGGGTAAGGGAGATGGAACTTGATGATATTTAACAACCCTTCCAACCTAAGTCATTCTGATTTTATGAAATGACTCTTGGTCTGGGTGGAGCTGTGCTAGTAGACCTGGACAGAGGATGACACCAAAGGATAGCAAGAGTGGGTGAGGATGGGGAGATTGTAGTCCTGGAAACAGTCTAATACTCCAGGGGACAGCCCATAGCCTCATCTTCTTCCCCTCCATCACTTGATACGTGATTCATGGCTAGCACACATGGGCACAGGGAGGTGTGATAGGTATTTCTTACACTGTAACAGTACCTGTCATGGCCCAACTGCTGCCCAGACATGCAGAGCTGAGATAATTCACAAGTTAATATTGGTAACAGCCACATCCAGGCTACACAATGGAGTCCTCACTTCCTGTGAACCCAACACTGCCATAACGCCTTGGAAAGCCACCAGTGTCCAAAGCCCCACAGCAGCTGGTTTCCCTAAGCCTGTGACAGCTTTCTTGCTCTGAAGCCCCCTGAGGACGCCCCACTGACACATTCTGTCTCTACTCTAGAGAGTTTCTGTGCAAGAGTAGTTATTAGCTTGAGTCTTGCTGTGCCATTTGGATGATAGTATAACAAGCTTTTGCCCCCAGCAGCCGACTCGTGCTGGGTCACTCTTGCAATGGCTGATGTTTGTGGGCACCATCTGGACCAAATCCTGTGCACATCAGAAACTTTGGCTAGGAGCAACCACCGACAGACATGCGCATGCAGACCTCTGGGACTGGATTCACTAGAGGGAAAGACAAAACCCAGGCAGAGCATCCTTCTCCCCAGTTCAGTTATGAGAGCTTTCATCTACACCAGGTATGTTCAACTCACAGCCCACAGGCCCTGGACAGCTAGTAATGCAGACTCATGAGATCAAAAGCTTTTAGATGATGTGATTTTTAGGGACATTTTTAAGAGTTGATTGCACATAGCTTGAGCACGAACATGGCAGCAACAGAACTCAGTGGGGAGAAGGGCACAGCACAGCGTTAACTCCACTTCTTGCACTCACCACAAGCATTCAGCCAAATCAAAACCCATGTGCATTATATATTATGGGCTCTTGTGCCACTTATGTAGTAAAAAACAGTGATAGTAATATTTCAACCTACGTACGTGTGTGTGTGTGCCTGTGAAGACACATTTTTTTTATTAAGCATTTGTGCAGGTTTTCTTATTATTAAGCACAGATTGCTCTATTTCATAAAATAATTGAATAAGGTAGCACATTCACTGCTGAAGAAATATCCAGAATACTCATGCTGACAAATTTTGTAATTTTCATTTTTTCAAAAAGTTCACAACAGTAAAATAATTTGTAATGTGTTTTAATTGATCTTGTAAAATGTATTCAATTAGTCTTTCTGCTATTCTGACCATACAGGGGCAATATACAAGTAATAACTGTCTTGCTTTCCATTTCCATAAAGGAGTTTTTGAGCAGATAATCAATTGTTTTGTATATTTACAACTCCATCTTCAGTTGACATAAATATATTACCTGCAAATTTTCAAATGGAATGTTTAGAGTTCCAAGCAGATATTCAGCTCAAAACTTTGATCATGTCTCTTTACTAGACTTTTATAAGCCCCGTCTTCACAGAGAGAAATATCCCTCACTTCACAATCATGCTTTATTAATGTCATTACCTTTTGGCAGTACATACTTTTGTGAACAACTATTGTAAAGGATGAAGCACAGGAAGAGTAAGATTAGATCAAAAATCTCTGATGAGCACATTGATAATTCATTAAGAACTGCACCATTTCCATAGAATCAAACATTTATGCATTAGTTTTACCAGAAAAAAAAAAAAAGATAGAAACAAAAACATAGTTTTATGCTTTTTGTTGTCCTCTTTTCAGTTTTAATAAAAATATTAAAACAATAAAAGTTTTGTTACTTAATATAACTCTATATGTATCTCTTATATGTGGCCCAAGACAATTCTGCTTCACTCAGTGTGGCCCAGGCAATCCAAAAGGTTCACACCCATGATCTACACCATAGCCTTGTTAAACCTGCCTTGTGAACTGTAGGTGACCTCAGATTGCACAGTGGCGAGGTAGAGTAGTGAAGGTGTCAAGGCACTGAACCCGTATTCCCCAAAGTACCACAATTTCAGAATCTGTCACAGCTCTGCATGCCCTACATTGCACAAAGCACCTGTTCCCTGTGCATCCCTGCAGGAAAATCCCACTTCTTGGTCAGTTTACCTGCTGCTGATCACTGTGAGAATGATAGCCCAAATGGTACCCAAAAACAATTCACTGCTTTCTGCAGCCTCATAACCTTCATCTTCTCATGTTCATCTTCCCTGATCTATTCAAGACATGCAACTTCATTATTAACAGCAACATTTAAGTACTCTCTTCAACTATACTAAAATTTTCTTTCAAGGTAGTGATTAAAATGTTTGTCACCATTTCCTGTGAGCAGAGAAGGAATTCCTGAAGGTAATGCTGAACTTGACATAAGAGCTCAGGCATGCAGGATCCTATGCACTAGGCAATACTCCCCTCACTCTTTTCCTGCTATGGTTCAGATCAGAATCAGTGTCTCTGTTCAACTCTCTAGGTACTGGGCACCTTTTTTTTTTCTTTTTGTGCTCAGAGACCAAGACTTCACTGAAACCTGCAGAAATGGCACTGGGTGATTTGCCGGCGTGAGAAAATCTCCATCTTCTCACTTTTTCTGGGATGCTAGAGATTTGTTCCATGGGGAATTTGTCCTCCAGCAAAACTCACTCTCACAGGATCTGTGTCAAGATAATGGAGGGTAAATCTGTGCATCTAATGTAGGAAACATCTCCCCATACTAAGCTTTGCTGATGAAAATGCTAGACTGTAGAAGGCACAACCCTGAAGTGTGTATTCAGGGACAAAGGAACTACCTGAGATGGCAGGAAATTGAATGTGAAATGTTACCTTCTCATAGTGTCCCTCATCACTCTGGGTGTGCCTTGATTCCAGCATGTGAGGACCAAACACAAGCTGTTTTGGGGGGTTCTGGGCAGTGGTAAAATATGGAGCTGGAATTGATTCTATAGCACAACTCCCTTCTGACAGATGATGGGTTGATTCAACAGTGATCTGAGGTGAATGAACTAGACCAGTTCATCTATTTGTATATGAGGGTCAGAAATCCACCTTCCTCAAGAGCAGAGTTGCTGGAAATTACTTAGCGAAGAGGGGTAAAGAAATAAGTTGGAAAGATAAAATTATTGCTCTTATAACTCAAACACTGCCCACTCTGGCAGTGACTCATTTTGGTTCCTCAGTCAACAACCCACTGAACTTCTTTGTGCAGGACACTTTGGAGTTCTGGGAACCTGCAGGTAGCCACGTGGGAAAAAACATCTCCTGACTTCTCCACAGACACTACATATATCCAGCTCTCCAAGCGTAAGAGCAGACATGAAAACATGGAAGATGTGAGCCTGTTGACAGTCAAGAATAATGCAGACATTCTGTCTGCACCCTTAGTGATAAGAAAGTCTTCAATAGGTCTCCGAGCAACTTAAGTAATGACATTTGATTTTAGGACACGTGGGAAGAAAAACAAATATGAAGGAAGCGGTAAAGATAAGTCCCAAAAACAATCATTATCAGTATGTTACACAGCTAGAAAAATAAAAAGTTAGACAGTCATTCTGGAATGACTTAGTACCCACAAACCAATAAATATATTTTTGGTCCACTAGATTTCACGCTTTTCTCAAAACCTTGAACCTTCTTTCACACATTTGGTACTTTCCAAACACAAGGATAGAGCTAAAATCCTCCTCCCACTGGTCTCCAGAACAGCTTGATCTTTTCATGAAGCTACTCGTCCACTTTCCCATCCCTCTCAGGGACAATCTCCTTTCCTCATTCTCTCTTCCTTCTTTTGATTTTCCCTTGCTCTGTCCCTCCTTCTGACACACCTTCACAATGATAGAAAGATTAAGCTCTGTTTGTCACTCCAGAAGGTCTCACTGCAAACACATAGATGTTTGCTCCAACAGAAACCAAAACTCAGCAAAAGTTTCTTAGAAGCTGTCATGACTAATTTAGTCAGCTTCCACAACAGCTGTTTCCAGGGCCAACACTTTGCTGCACCAGTAGGACTTGATATGACAAGAGCACTGTGCACAGAGGGATATATGTGTGCTTTATCCCTACCTTCTATGCAGTAAAATTAAGTGTATCCAGCCATCTCGAGTCTTGTTAAATTGTTGCTTTAGTTACAATAAAGCTTTGTTAAATCACTATATTGTATCTATATGATATCAGTGATTATATTCCAGCCCCTCTCCTACAAATGCAGTGTAGTGTAGTTATTTTCCATCTCTGACAATTTTTATCAGTGAGTGTAATGATAGGAGAAGGTATAATGGCTTTAAAGTAAAAAAAGGTAGATTTAGGTTAGATATTAGGAATAAGTTCTTCACTGAAACAGGTTGCCCAGAGAAGTTGTGGATACCCCATTCCTAGCAATATTCAGGGTCATTCTGGATAAGACTCTGAGCCATCTGATCCAGTGGAAAGTATCCGTGCTCATGGAGGTGGATGGAACTAGATGATCTTTCATGTTCCTTGCAACCAAAACTATTCTATGATTTTGTGGCATTTTCTGTGAATTCACAGGTAGCATAAAGAGGGGACAAGTCAAAAGAGTCAAGAACTCTTTTCCAGAGTGCTACATGGGATAGGGTTTAACACCAGCAGGAAACCTACACTTATGGGAAGGCCAAAACAAACAGCCATCAAAGCAAGATGAGGAGGGGAGGAAAGAAAAGAACATGACACATTCTCATGCACAGGAAGACTTGGGTATCCAGATGATACATGCTGGAAATTGTCCTGAGGATGGCACTTTAAACAGCCCCACTGCAGTGAATCAGGCTGATGCCATTTGCCTGTTCAGGACCTGTCCAGCACTTGAGCTGAGTTTTTTGCCTCGTCAATGCCTTAAAAATCCTTAGGTCTTTCTTCTCAGCACTCAAAAAAAGCTTTCATCAGAGGATGTACATGGAATAAATCTGGAAATGAAAAGGCAGGAAACCAAAGCACAACTCATATCATTAGCAGGGATGGCTTGCATTCAAGGTGAGCTTGTCAGAAAATTATTACCTCTGCTAAGGATACCTCTGGGCCTGCAGCAACAAAGGACCAGTATAAAAGGCAGCCCAAATCCCAGCTCTCCCATCCACTTCTCTTGCCTCATTCTCCTTGGGAACCAGGTAGGTGTGAAGCCCTCTCCCCTCCTCTTCCAAAGTGAGATTTTGCCTCAGTGGTCTTCTTATCAGATAGTTATTCTGTCCTATGCTGGGGACTGGAGCTCCTTGCTATGGGAAAGCAATATAATATAAGGTCTGTACTGAGAAAGGGTGGTACACAGCTTACATGTCTTGTGATTTATGCACACTGTGAACGTCTCCCTGGGTCAGACAGCTCTTTGTAGGGTTTTGGCATGACAAAGGGGTGTGGTCTGCTGCCACAGTCTTCATCTCCACCCATAGTAGCTGCATTGGCTCCTTTGCTAGATGGTATCCAGTTGCTCTTCACATACTCATGTACTGTGCTTCCTCCTAACTATCTCCTAGATTTGCCTCCAGTCCCAAGACATGTCCTGCTACACCCAGTGTGTGCCATGCCAGCCCTGCGGCCCGACCCCTCTGGCCAGCAGCTGCAATGAGCCCTGTGTCAGGCAGTGCCAGAACTCCAACGTCGTCATTGATCCCTCTCCTGTGGTGGTGACACTGGCCGGGCCCATCCTCAGCTCCTTCCCGCAGAACACTGTCGTGGGATCCTCCACCTCTGCTGCTGTTGGCAGCATCCTCAGCTCTGAGGGTGTGCCCATCACCTCGGGGGGTTTTGACCTCTCAGGCTTTGGAAGGCGCTATTGTGGCAGAAGGTGCAACCCCTGCTAAAGATGCTGACCACAGTTCTGGGGAATTTCTTCCAAAATCTTCTAGATAAAGGAGGAATCTTCAGGTCACTGCCTTCAGAATACCTGACCATCCTCAATTATTATAGCAAATGCTAGCAGGAAGAAGGAACCCTAGCTTTTCTAAAAGCCTGGCTCACATCTCTTCTTCCATTCCTCCACCTACTTCTTTCTCTCTATTTTCTTCTGTTTTTTTCCCCTCTATGCTCCCCTGGGTGTTGAGACTACCCTGAGCCAGCCAATTCTCTGCTGAAAAGGCAGGCGCATGCCCTGCTTGAAGTCTACCATGGAATCAGGCAAATCTGCATTGTGTAGCCTCTGTTTGGAGTGACCTTGTTCTCCTCTTTAAACATTCATTAAAGATTTCTGCAAATTACTTTGGGTTTTTTATGTTACTTCACACTGTATATAGCCTCCTGAGCTACCCATTGAGAATGGCTTTGCTCTTAGTGTACAAAAGAGGAGTGTTTAAGGAGACCCTTCTCTATTCCCAGAATGTGTCTGCTGCCACCAACAGCAGTACTGGTGGAGTTTCAACCAGTTTTGAGCCTTGGACAACTGCTGCTGTCAGCTGGGGTGGTCAGACCAGGAACTGATGGTACCAATGGGCAGTGTCCAACTTAATGTTGGGGTGTGAGCAGGTGGTGTTGATGCCTGTGCGCTCACTGATATCTGTCAACAGCTCCTGCTCCACCAGGGCTCTGCTCACAACCATTATCAAGGATATAAAAACTGCTTTGTGCCCAGCTTTGCTTGTTGTTTTCCATGCCAAACTTTGCAGAAACTGTGAGGAGCATACAGAGATGATGAGATTCCAAAGGATGACAGCAGCATGTGCGCTAAGTGATGTGCGCATTAATAGTTGGTGAACAGATCAGTGCATGAATCACGGATGGAAAGATGGGATTGCTGATGAAAAGGAACTTGAAAGAAACAAAATGTGGACTATATGAATTACAGAGTTACAGAGAGTAATGGAAAAAAACGGGAAGAGGTGGATGAAGATTGGATAGGTGAATTCAAGGTGAGGTAGGAGCAGAGGAGGGATGGTGCAAGGAATGTGGAGCATGGAGTAATCAGGAGCTGCCACTCAACCTCAGACCTGAACCATTAAACTATTGAAACCCTCCCTACCCTTGGGAGACAGGAGTGGGAGCAGAACCATCTCCAGCGACAGTGTGAGCATGGGAGTGTGACAGGGGCTGCCTCCAGCATGGACACCTCATTCACAGGGCTCTGGTGAAGGGAGGGAGGCTGAAGATGTGAGAGTAGGAAAGATGGAACAGGTAAAGGAAGAGAAGCTGAACATACAGTGTGCAATGGCAGACGGAGAAGGGGGCCTTGGAGAACAACATGCCCAGCTGAGAAAAGATGATCATGTCTTTTCCTGGCTTACTTTTTTCCTTAGAGGCTATAGAATGGTTGGAGATGCTGTATGTGAGAACTTAAACTTTATCAGAGAAATGAGCAAAGCAAGTTATGTTGAAATGTGAGCTTGTTCCTGAGGAAAGTACGGCGCAATTTTCCTGACTACGAGATCCTTGACTGGGCATTGTCTTCCTTTAGTCATGCATATTACCAGTGAGAAAATCACTCATACTGTAACACCGAGTTCACTTTTATTCAGTGGAGATCCTTGGCTGAACACGGCTGCCCGCGTGACTGGGAGTGTGTGATTTATTTTGAGATGACATTGACTATCTCAGACATCCAGGTGTTCCTGGAAGTTAGATTTGGGAATATACGCTGTAGTCTATAAAGGTACTGAGTAAATGTACGCAGAAAGGAAGATGAAAGTATCTAAGGGGGCCCCAAACCATCACTGTGATCAGCAGCAATCACATTGGTTACATCAGAGACTCCAGTGGAAAGATGTCTGCCATGAGACCACCTCAAGATCAGTTCTAAACAGATCACATGCAGTGTGCCATCAGGGTAACTCATTCCTTCAGTGATGTGTCCTGGGAGTGTGGAAGAATCAAGTGGAACCAAATGTAGAGAAGGCTCTTTCACTGTTATGATGCTTATGAATCTAATTCACCATCTACTTATTCACGAATAAACCAGCTTATATATGAAGTTAGTGCTAGATAGTGAAAGGTTTACTTTGAGAAATACTTACTATTCTTCAGAGCTATCCTAAGATACAGCTAACTCTTAAGGGGGGAAGGGGGGCAATGAAAAATAAAAGGCCCTACATCCCATCTGCATCTGGACTTCTGTAGGCACAGTTTCCTTGAGTTTCCCCTATCTTTATGTTTCTTCTCTTGATTACTGCTTCTCTCATGCAGATTCTTCCTTCATTTCAGGGATGCTAGAAGGAAGACCTAACCAGGGAAAAATAAAGCAAAAATATAGTCTTCAGCCTGCGCTTTGTCAGTAGATATTCTTTCCTATTTAGAAGCAGATCCACTTTTTCCTCATCCTTCTCCTTGGTGCTAGTGCAATTCTCACCTGTGTATGTAGACAATGTCCCTGTATTACTCCTAGATAGCTCAGCTGCTGATAAGTAGACCTCTGAAGCAGCTGAAATCTCCTCTCAGAGTTCTGATGCTGTGGTTTGTCTTATCCACTTCTCAGACCTCACAAGGCCTCTGTGTGTTTAAAGGCAGGGTGCTTTACTTATGCTTCATGTGACACATCCTTGTGATTTGAGTAACTTGTCCAACATCTCTCTTGAACATACACTGATCATGCAATAGATTCAAACTGTTCAAGTAGAAAAGAAGAAGTTTGGTTCACACTGGCTTTATCAACACTTTCTGCCCTCTCTCCCAGTTTATTCTTATAGCCAAACATTAATACAATGAAGAACAGACAGGTGCAAAATTCACCTAATATCTGGGCTCTGAGGACTTTGATGAGAGGTGTATATTCCACCTCCCACAAAGGCACATCAATCCACTGAATCTGCAACTTTGGAATGTCTAGTCTTTACTAGGAACAAAAGGTAAAGGCTCAGACAGAAGAAGAAAGAAAGAAAGAAAATCCATTATCCTGAGAGTTCATGAAAAAACTAATGTTTAGCACTTCTCATTGACAATAAGAACAAACAAAATTGGAAAAACAATCCTAATTAATCAATTCCAAAACTACTGAGTAGTAAAAAAGCATTTCAGTAGAGCCATGCTGGGTGGTGATAGCACTTAAGTCTTCTTGGAGGGATTGCACACCAACGAATTTTTGCATGTAAACCAATCAATCATAAATCTTGAGTCTCTCTGTGTTGCTGTGGAAACATTGTTCCTCTAGGAACTCAAGGTGCACCAGCGTGCAATAAGGGGATCCGTTTTTACAATCTCTTCAGTGGTGCAGTGAACTGCATATAATCAACAGTAGTATTAGACCCAAGAGAAGAATGAATAAACAGGTGATTACTAGATTCCATAGATTTCTTATCTTTATCTGGGATAAGTTTTTGCTCATACTCATTTTAACCAAGATCTGGCTTTGTCTCGATTGAAGAGATGCATTTAAATGAAACAATAACTTTCAGAGTATAACTGCAGTTTGAATCCATCTACAAACTGTTCCATCTGAGCTAATCATCAAGCTCTGATGGAGTCAGATGGGATGGATCAGCTTCTTTAGCTTCTCACATTTCCTTTAATTTCTGCATGTGTTTGATAGCTTGATTGTTCTCCAGAGTCCTATTATCAACAAAAATATTGAACAGGACTGACCTCAATCCTAACCCTTTGGGAACACCACTTCTGACAGGTCACCAGATAGATTTAACTTAATTCACCATCCCACCCAGATCCAGCCAGTACCAAGGCTCAGAATATAGTCCTAGTAATCACACACACACACATAAGAAGCACATACATACAACATTCATATACATATATATGCAGTTCACCAATTAGATCAACACAGGCAGATACACTCAACATTCCTATAAAAACAGAGTAGCACTAAGATCATCATCCTGTTCCTCTCTGGTTGATCAGAAGATAACATGGGAGTAAATACATATATATGTATGGTCAATCTGTGAGAAGCTTAGCTTAAACATGCAATCTACCCTGGCGCTGGTCCTTGTATCCACCCAAAAGCTCCAACTGCTGCTCATAAGACACAAGGCACCTCTGCTCACACACCAGTTACTGGTACTTAGACCTTCATACAAGTAGTTACACTGAGTTCCTCATACCTGGAAATAAATAGAAATTGAATGTAATAAGATAGGACATAGGCTCAGGACATGATCAGACAAGTTTATTGATCATTCTTTTACATGTGACAAGTCTTTTTTTTTCCCCTTTATGCCCACATTTTTCTCAGTTTTTTCCTCCCCTAAATATCTCATAGTAAGTCCTGAGCAATCTTCAAATACTTTTATTCTACATCCCATAACGTTCCCAATATTGCTAAAATGTAATCCTTCTCAATCTGAACCAACTCATCTTGATGGATCTCGTATCTAAACAACAGATATAGTGTACTATATATTATTCTGTACAGAATAGCACTGAGGCTAAGGGTGTCCATTCTACCCATTATTTATTTCAGTTTGCCCTACCTGC
The DNA here is from genome assembly GCA_013399175.1 of Odontophorus gujanensis. Lineage (NCBI taxonomy): Eukaryota > Metazoa > Chordata > Aves > Galliformes > Odontophoridae > Odontophorus > Odontophorus gujanensis. The sequence continues at coordinate 26,770 of VXAB01006886.1, read as the reverse complement.
CTTTTATGTGTGGAAGTGTGCCTTTGATGGGTTGGCCTGTTGATGTCCCTGGGTTCATCTGGCTGAGGGTATTATTTGGTTTCCTCACCTGCCATTATTTTTCTGTATTCCTTTGTACATGTGTAGCCTGAGATTTTTACCACATAACGTAACACTTGCTGTTTTTCACATAGTACCCTAACCCCCAGTCCTTTAAAAGGTACTGGAGGGAAAGGTAGGGGAAGAGTACAAAATTACAGAAGAAGGTGAGCAAGGCTCTCCAGTCTTCGCTGTTTGGAACACTGTGGGGAGCACATAACCAAAGGACAAACCTGAAAAAAGGCCTCATGAAGAATTAACAGTCAATCCAGGGAACTTAAAACCAACACAGAATGTGCTCTAATGCCTGGGACATAGAAAAGAATGAATGGAGAAGGGTGGAGATTTGCAAGGAGAGAGGTGAGATAAGTGAAGACACTATGCTGAAGTCAGATATGCATCCCTGTGCAGACTTCTCAATGAATGAGGACCAAGCAGACTGGGGAATAGGGTGGGAGGCTTATGCCTAGGTTTCATGGGAAAAGTACTGAAGTGTTGCCGGGTTAGAGCATGACGAAGACTCTCATCTCTCTGTAGTGTTGAGTTCTCTGGTGGCAGATGGTGGGAAAGAAGAGAGAGTCCAGATGACTGGTCCTTTGGAAGACGTTATGTACTAGAGGGAAGAAGTAGAAGAAGTACTCTGTTCATGTAATATATCCAGAAAGGCTGAGGCAGCTATTAGTTCAGGATCAACATGAACAGTACAAGAAAACCACCTTAGGAGACAGAGGCATTGTCATTAAGCCCCTACAGATATCAAAACACTTTCTTGTTAGCTAATTCTAGAAAATACTAATCACATTTGCATTCACACACACACTCACATATGCATACGAACAGCCATAAGAACCTACACACAAACACAGGGTTATGGGTACTCCTTCTGCCCTGACCCCCTGTGGAGGACACATTGGTTACAAGCTCACATCTCTTCAGAGGGCACAAATTCACTCACTACCATACCATTCCTGCTGCAGATGTTCTGCTTTTGACTGACTCCATAGAAACTCCTAATATACATGCTAGTGAGGAAGCCCCCTTTCAGTGTCACAGATGCCCTGTGATGTAGAAGGTTCTACAGATGTAGAAGATTCTCAGTAACATCCTTCTCGGTTTGATTCTGGAGCTAACATTGTTAAACTACTGGACCCAGCCTATTTCACCCAGAGAACTGACGGTTGCTGTCTCCCTGGCCAGTAGATGATGCAGCTACTTTCTTGATGACACATTCAAACAGTAAGGAGGCTGAACACATATCCCAAAGACAAACACACAGGACACCAGTAGGTTACTACAGACAAGGCACTGCCTTCAACAGTACCCACATACAATACCAATAGAACTCACATCAATCATAAATATAGATAGATAAGTCCCTTTCCTCTTCTCTAGATATCTGGATTTAGGTTCACTAGTGAAAATACACAAACTCCCACTCCAAATTCACAATCACATGCACTGTTGCTGGACAAGTGTATTAAAGTGTATTAAAATGAGAGATGAGTGAACATCTGGCCATAGCTTTTGGAGGGGCTGAGCATACACAACTCCCCCTGCAAAGTAAGGTGGAAGGAGGATTACCTGGGCTCTCTGAAAACATGACCCATGCCTAATGTTCCCTCTCTCTCTCTTCTTCTTCTCCCTTTTTTCTGCTCTCCTGGACTGTGATCTCCTGCTAAGGCAGTCTTGAAAGATTCAGCTGCCTCTCTCCCTCTGGGGCACGGGCAGACAGACACCCAGTGGAAAGCCCACCCTAATCAAGGATTCTTAGCTACCCCTTGTGCTCTTCATATCATGGCACCCTCTCAGAAGACCTTGTTCCCCTCTTTTAAATCATTAAAGATCTTCAGCATCCTAGTCTGGATCTCTGTGTGGTACTTTCCTCTCTGGACACTCTCCCAGGCTGCCAAAAAGCTGTTGCTTTGAGAAGATCCTGCAGGGTCAGAGGACACCCATGCCCATTGCCTGATTGTGGGACACTGGCTGTGAGCTTCTTTCAAACACTGTTCTTGAACCTGAGAAAGATGTCCCTGGCCCATGCATCAAGGGGGTTTGCCTCGCTGCAGAAAAGTGCTCCCCCTAGCTTCGAGCACATCCAGCAGATGGAGAATCCAACCAAAACCCAGTGAGGAGATGATCTTCCTGGAAACAGTGAGAAGTAGCAATGGCACTGGGACGTGCTTCTGCATCTGGAAGCTTCTGCATGTCCTCTGTAGCAGACAACTTTCAACTGGTGCATCTAGGCTACATGGGCTTTCAAAACCCTCTTGATCACTGAGGGCTCTGATTTGCTCCTCACAGGCACTCATACCTTTTTGTAAGACAGTCACCTCTAAAGACCTTGTGGAAGATATGGTAGCACGTGGCTGTCTTGCACTGGCAGACTTGGCAGCAATCATAACTTTGCTGGTCTCAAAGTTCCAGGTGCAATGGGAGAAAGATGTGGCACTGATGCCTTTTCTTTTTCCTTTTTTTGTCGTTTCTGCTCCACCTTGAATGCTCCTTCTCATTGATGGGGTGGGTGGCTCAAGGATTTCTGGGACATCTCATCAGTGCCACTGGGAGATGAGGTGGGGTCAAAGGCAGGCTGGGACATTGGCCTGGTGTGGTTGCATGGGGATTTTTGCAGACCCAGTGTTCTGAATCAGCAAGGATCACTGGACTTCTTCATATCCCACACTTCTGAAAGATATGAGTGCCTGTGAGAATATTCAGGCCCTTGGGACTTGAGAGAATTTTGAAGGACTTTGATCATTATATAGACCTGAATGAACCTGGGACATTGCAAAGGTTCATTTTTATACTATTGCTTTGTCTAAGCAAATATATTTAATCACTACTGGTCTTTCTAGAGAGCCTCATGGCTAAAGGCCTGGGATCACAGAATCAGAAAATATACTGAATTGGAAGAGGCCCACAAGGAATATCAAGTTCAACTCCTGGCTCCATTCAGAATCAGACAGAAATCAAAACAAACATCTCTGACGCTTGTACAAACACTTCTCGAACTCCAGAATTCTTGCTGCTGTGACCACTTCCCTGGGGATCTAGTTACAGCATCTGATCACCTTTTCAGTGAAGAAGCTTTTCCTAATATCCAGCCTGAACCTTCCCAAGGCAGATTTACATAATTATCTCAGGTCCTATTGGTGGTCACAAGAAAGAAATCAGAAGTTCCATCATCATTTGCCCTCATAAGGAAGCTGCAGACTGCAAGAAGTCATGACTCAGCTTTCTCTTCACAGCTGAATAAGCCAAGTGACCTCATACATCCTCATACTCCTCATACATCTTCTCCTGTAAACCTTTCACTATCTTGCCAAAAACTACACACAGAACTTGAGGTGAGGCTGCATCAGCACATAGTAGAGTGAGTCCTAGGAGCTCTGCCTAAGTAGCAGGAGGATGGTTTTGTTCCACCTTTTGGGTTGAGGTTTGGAAACTGCTTGATGTTGACTGGTAGAGGAGAAGATGGAATCCTGCAGACTTACTTCCTCGTTCTAGAAGATAGCTTGGCACCCTCTGGAGGCAAAAGTGGAATGTGGTTCTTCTGGGCAACCCCTGTGGGACTAGCAGATTTGATGAGATATGAGCAGGATGACCTAGACGCTCCCAGCCATTTATTTTTTTTTTCTCTGATTGATGTCTGAAGCAGCCTTTGCTGGTAAGCAAGTGGCATATCAGTATAACAAAGATTGGGCAGAGTTTTGGAGAACATTACATATTAGCTAGGACTGACCTACACAATGTCAGGCTCCCATTGCATCTGTAAGTCTAGTAATCCCTGGATCCATTCTTTTCCAAATTGTCTAGCTGTCTACAACCTTGAAGAGGTACACAGTTTCTTGGGAACAGTAAATAATGCATACACTTGGTGTCTTTTAGTTGTAATGCAAACTCTCTGATTGAGATCTCATAGTATTTGGTTTAGAAGATGAGGGAACACTAGATAATAGTTGCCAATGTGTTTGCACAGAGGAGCTAAGCAGTAATGTGACATTTGGTAGACAGAGCATTACTCAGGAGTATTTATAGTCAGTTCATCAGAGGCATCAGAGACTTGTTCTCAGCTTGATGTGTGCTGGCTTATAGCTCTTGAGGAACAAGAATATTGCTAGGGAAGTTTCGCTTAGCGATACTAGTATCTCACCATTTGGGATTTAGCTTCCATCTGACAAACAGTCTGCGTAATATTTATCTCCTTCAAAGCCTCATCACCTCTTCATACATCTACAAGGCTTTCTCCCAACCTCTGTCCTGGATATTTTCCTCCTCACTCCCCTCCCTTTTCCATTCTCACTGGAAAGGCAGAAGAACTAATCTTCCTGCATTTTTTTCCTCTGTAATGAAAACTAGAGTGGGAGGGTCCTATGACTCTTCCTGCTCAGCTCAGGAGGTCATGTGAAAAGCAAACTTAAGCCAGCTCTGCAGTGAGATCTAAGGACAGGACTTCTTTGCCTGGCCAAAGCTTACCTCACCTCAGGTCCTCTAATGTGTGTAGCAATTCCATATCTTCAAGGTGTGATGGGAAGCCAAACTCCACCACATTGTTCTCATACTTCCCCTCCCAACTCCCCCATCCTGAGATAAGGACAGTTTAATTAAAGGTAAATAAAAACAAACAAACAAAACAAAATAAACAAAATATTTGTTAATTAAAGAAAAAGGCCACACAGAAATCAAGAAAGAAAGAAGTTATAATCTACTTCCCTCTTTAGGAACATCTCTTCTAGAAATAAAGGCTGAAGCTGCTGTGGTTGTTCAATCTAGAGAAGTCTCCAGGAAGATGTCATTGCAACTTTCCAGCACTTGAAGAGAGCTTATAAGCAGGAAAGATATTGACTTCTTACATGGTCTAAAAGTAATGGGACAGTAGATAAGCTTTTAAGATGGAAGATTTAGATTAGATTTTAGGAAGAAATTCTTTATTCAGAAGGTGGTGAGATACTGGAATAGGTTGCTCAGAGAAGCTGCGAGTGTCCCATCTCTAGAGATGTTCAAGATCAGGTTGGTTGGTGTCCTGAGCAATGTCATAGAATCATAGAATCATAGGGGTTGGAAGGGACCTCAAGAGATCATCGAGTCCAACCCCCCTGCCAAAGCAGGTTCCCTATACCAGGTCATACAGGTAGGTGTCCAGGCAGGTCTTAAATATCTCCAGAGAAGGAGATTCCACATCCCTCCTGGGCAGCCTGTGCCAGTGCTCCATTACCCTCACCGTAAAGAAGTTCTTGCGCACATCCATGCAGAACCTCCTGTGCTGCAGTTTCTGGTCATTTCCCCTTGTCCTGTCTCCACACACTTCTGAAAAGAGTCTGGCCTCACCACTTTGTCCCCCACACCTCAGATATTTATAAACCTGGATCAGGTCCCCTCTCAGTCTTCTTTCTCAAGGCTAAAGAGACCCAGTTCACTTAGCCTTTCTTCATAGGGGAGATCCTCCAGCCCCTTCACCATCTTTGTGGCCCTGAGCTGGACTCTTTCCAAGAGATCCCTGTCTTTTTTATACTGGGGAGCCCAGAACTGGACACAGTACTCCAGATAAGGCCTCACCAGGGCAGAGTAGAGGGGGAGGATCACCTCCCTCGACCTGCTGGCCACGTTCTTTTTAATGCATCCCAGAATGCCACTGGCCCTCTTGGCCACGAGGGCACACTGCTGGCTCATGGACAACCTGTCGTCCACCAGGACACCCAGGCCTCTCCCTACAGAGCTCCTCTCCAGTAGGTCATTCCCCAGCCTGTATTGGTGCATGTAATTATCCATCCCTAATGTGATGTAGTGGCTAGAAGCTGTGCCCACAACAGGCAGATTGGAACTGCATGATCTTCAAGGGTCCTTCCAACTCAAATGATGTGATTCAATGATTCTATGTGAGGGAGGTATCCATGAGTTCTGTAGTGTCCCTGGACTTCAGTCACACTTTGCTGTCTCTCTGCCCTGGTGTTCCTTCTAGACATCAGTGCAGAGCAGAATGTGGCCACTGCTGGCCCAGTCTGAGGAGACAGAGCTACCCTGGGAGGGCAGCAAGCCCACAAGTTCATGGAAGGGGACAGGAATGGAAAGGGAGAGTGGGGAGAACAGAGGTGAGTATTCCTCCTGGTGGGTTGGGAGGCCCATGTAGAAAACGGACTGAGAGTGCGTGAGCTGTGTCTCACTGGAATGGAGACAATTTCCTTCACATGGAGGGTGGGGAATACTGAAGGAATCAGTGATTGCTAAGGTTCTTCTATGGTCAACACACTACACAAGTTCGCAGACAGCGCACGTTCCCTCCCTTCTCAATCTGTCCCTGTTTTCTCAGGAAAAAAATGTGGGCAGAAAATGGTAGGAGAGACTGAAGGCAGGAGGATATGCAGCAGGCACTCCACAGTCACCAACACCAAAGGCTGGAGAGTGGTTTGCAGCTGAGGACGTAGATGGGTATTGTGAAGCAAGTCCACAGAGCCCTGATTGGCATCAGGATTACAGCCACCCAGATCAACTTGATAACAGTAAGAAACATGCTATCCTAGAACTATTGGGAAAAAAAAATGTGTTAACAGCTTTGGAACCATAGGGTCATAGATCTTGTTACTTTGCTTTTTGATATTCCTTCTACCCCACTGCAGAACTTTCAAGAGAAAGTTCCATAGAAGTGCCAAATTCCTGGGCTGGGAAGCTGAACCACTCGTCGGCTACTCTGGTCCTGTCCCTAGTTGACAGAGTCACACAAAGAAGGTTCTATAGCCATAACATGAAGAGGAATGTCTCCATCTCAGCCAGTCCCAGTACAGCCTGGTTTCACAGCTCCCTCTCCTGACCTGCTCTGGGACCATTTTCTGCCCAGCACTGCTGTGTCCAGAGCAGAAGGAATTGCTGCTCCTGCTCTGCTCTCTCTCCCGCTGTCCCCTTCAAGAAGCTTGTGGAGCTGCTGCCCTCTCAGGGCCTCCTGCAGCACTGGCTCTACAGTAAGGCCAGCAGTGGTGGTCTTCTGCATGGTGTACGCTGAGGCCAAGGGGACAAGTCAGGACAGAGAATCAAAAAGGTGAGTTTGAAGGCCAGGGATGCTGTAGGACTCTTGGGCACCCCCATGCCCCCATGTGTGAGTGACAGTGATTTCCTAAGAGCCAACAGCAGTGTCACAACCTTTAGGAAAGGTGAAGTGTTCCAGTGTGCAAACACACCTGTTGAAATCCACAGAGCAACGCATTTCC
>VXAB01006886.1:0-19376 GCA_013399175.1 Odontophorus gujanensis | reverse complement strand
CTGGTCGTAGCAGGACATGTCTTGTGTCTGGAGGGGCACCTGTTGGGGATAGGGGCCCAGGGAAAGCATGGGGCTGAGCATGAAACAGTCTGCCAGCCATCAGTGAGAGAGTTAAGGCGTATGTTATCTGTGGTGCTGGTGGCTGTGTAAGGATGCCAGCAGTTTTTCTCCTACACTTGGTCCTCATGGGCCTGGCCAATATCAACCAGTTTCAGTTAGGACTCCTTCTAGACCATAGGTCAGGAGACATCCCAGCTCCAACCCATGACACACCTGATGCCCCCCTCATTCTCCGGTATTCAGCTGCTGCCCCAATACTCAAAGTAAGATCAAGGCACAAGCATGTGCTGAGAAATCCCTGCGGATGATGATGGGAAGAAAGCATTTAAGACTTACCTTGTTCCCAGATCAATGGAGGCAAGAGGAGTGAATGGATGTGAGAGGGAGAACATGGCTCTGTTTTTATACCGTACTGATACTGCCTCAGGCCCAAAGTCACTTTATGTGGGTAGTAATTTTCCAGCAGACTCACCTCAAATGCAAATCATCTTTTCCTTATGGCGTAGTCTTTGCTTTGTTTTTCTTTTAACTTTGGCACTTCATTTCCTCATTTGTGACGTTTATTTTGTCAGGTAGACTGCTTTCTGGTGTTGGTATGAGTGATTCAATAAATCAGAAATCAGAGTCACGTTAGCATGGGCAGAAAAGAGGGCTTTGAGTTGGAGTGGTCACATTCATATGGGGGACAGAACATGGTTTGTGGCACCATGGGGGAATGGTTAATAATGTTAACAATGGATGATGTCCGTAATCCTTTGATGTTAGAGTAATCAACAGAACACACAAGGCTCCTCTTCCTTTAGGAATTGTGTGGTAAGCCAAAGAGGCTTGTGGTTCCTTATATTGGTCTACATCCCCCTGAATTAATATTTGCAACAGAATTTAGGTTTTGGCTGAGCTTTGGCTGTGCTTTTATATTAAAAGACGGGCAAGCAAGAGAGGAAAAAGAAAAGAAGATAGCAGAAGGTAGAGAGAAAAAAGGAAAATAAATAAAAGCAAGCAATTATTGAAGATCCCTTGTGTCCTGAGGATACATCCTCCTTCTTGTTCTTCTGGGGTGTTTGATGAGTTGGTGGGTTGAACATCACAGGCACTGGGGTTGGAAACACCTTTGATGTCTTATGAGGATCACGTATAATTGGGCCAGGAGCTATTGACAGGCAGAGTGCCCATTGTCATGCACCATGCATATGCTGTACCACCATGCTTCTCCTTTTCATGGTGGTTGTGGAGGGCTGTGGTTGTGGGGGGAGGGGAAGAGATGACCCAAGACCACCTTAAACAAGATGGCTAACTCTTGGTCTCCTCGTTTTTATTTTGCACCTTTCACAATAATGTTATAGTACACTTTTTATTCTGAGACCTTCACAAGATTGTTACAGTTCTGCCACTAGTCTACAGTTAGATGCAAGTCCATTTATTTACCAGTCAGAGAGCGAGAATTCACAATGTTTCAGTTCTGCATAGTGTTGTCAAAGAGTCTGAACCAGAAAAAAACACGTCATTTCATTCTCCCAGACATGCCACGTGGCTCTTCTTCCTCTCTCTTCTCTCTCTTTGCTCACTCTGACAGTCACTGCCCATTGCCTTTGCTGGCATTGAGGTTGTCCCAATGGATATCCTCCTCTTGATGATGCTAGCACTATGGAGAAAGCTTGCCAGTCTGTCTGAGAATGCAGTCTTGGCATTAGGAAAGCCAATGCCATACTGTAGTTGGGTCAGACAAAGGACAAGGAGCCTCAGTACTGAAGGGGCAGCTTACTTGGGGACAGGATATGAGAAGGAAGTGGAGATATTCAAAAGGTTCTTGGCCATGGTTTTAATATGAAGATTTTATCCTGGAAAAGTTTGAGACTTCCTTTCAATAGAGGATAATCAGGGTTGGAAACAGATCAACAGACTAGACTTACATGAGTCCATTAGCATGCACACAAGGCTGCTCTCAACTGACTTGCAAAATCATGGCAAGCAAAGTGCGTACAAGCAGGTGATGGTGAGTAGTCAGTATGGATTTAGGAAGGGGAAGTCAGGCCTGGACTGCCTCACAGCCTTACAGTTGTCAACCAAATTCAAACTCTAAAGTATGAATGACAGGTAAACTTGGAGGAATACAGCCATTATGTCCATGCAGACAGGGATCAAGTAAGGAAAGCTAAAGGCCTGATAAAATTCAATCTGAGAAAGGACATGAAGGCCAACTAGAAGGGCTTCTACAAGCACTTCAATGGCAAAAGAAAGACTAGAAAATATGTATAAGCCCTCTTGAGTTAAACAGGAGACCTGGTTACTTGGGACAGTAAAAGAGCCTAAATAGTGAATACTTTGTCTCTTCCTTATCCAGAAAGAATGTCCTTCAGAAATCCCAGGGCCCAGAGGCCAGGCTGAATGGCTGGACCTAGCAAGATATATCTTTGGTGGAAGAGAATTAGGTCAAGGAATATTTGAGCAAAATGGACATTCATATGTCCATGGATCCTGATGAGATATGAACCAAGAGTTAAGAATGGCAAACAAACATACAAGTATCTAGCCAGAAGGATGAGATTCTGGGGAGGGCACTTTCAAACAGCAGTACAGTTCAATAACCTATGAAGGGGAAGAGCTGTGACTGATGGAGCAGGAGTGCTGGTAGGCAGGGAGGGAGAAAGATACAATGCATCCACAGGAAAAGGAGACCTTGTGTATCCAGAACAAACCACATAGACAAGAGGATATGTCCATATTTGCCAATGAATTTCAAAGAAAAAGATATTTCCACAAACATATATTTAAAGCCAGAATGGGACCCATCAAGGGGCTTGGAATATGACTTCTGCGCAGAAAATCAATGCACTTCTCATCCTAGAACTTGAAAGGATTCTCTGAGTGCAAATGAGCAGGTCACAAAAGAGGAAATGAAGTGCCAAAGTTAAAAGAAAAACAAAGCAAAGACTACGCCATAAGGAAAAGATGATTTGCATTTGAGGTGAGTCTGCTGGAAAATTACTACCCACATAAAGTGACTTTGGGCCTGGGGCAGTATCAGTACGGTATAAAAACAGAGCCATGTTCTCCCTCTCACATCCATTCACTCCTCTTGCCTCCATTGATCTGGGAACAAGGTAAGTCTTAAATGCCTTCTTCCCATCATCATCCGCAGGGATTTCTCAGCACATGCTTGTGCCTTGATCTTACTTTGAGTATTGGGGCAGCAGCTGAATACCGGAGAATGAGGGAGGCAGCAGGTGTGTCATGGGTTGGAGCTGGGGTGTCTCCTGACCTATGGTCTAGAAGGAGTCCTAACTGAAACTGGTGGATATTGGCCAGGCCCATGAGGACCAAGTGTAGGAGAAAAACTGCTGGCATCCTTACACAGCCACCAGCACCACAGATAACATACGCCTTAACTCTCTCACTGATGGCTGGCAGACTGTTTCATGCTCAGCCCCATGCTTTCCCTGGGCCCCTATCCCCAACAGGTGCCCCTCCAGACACAAGACATGTCCTGCTACGACCAGTGCCTGCCACGCCTGCCGTGCCAGCCCTGCGGCCCTACCCCGCTGGCCAACAGCTGCAATGAGCCCTGTGTCAGGCAGTGCCAGGACTCCCACGTTGTCATCCAGCCCTCTCCCGTGGTGGTGACCCTGCCCGGACCCATCCTCAGCTCCTTCCCGCAGAACACTGCCGTCGGATCCTCCACCTCCGCTGCCGTTGGCAGCATCCTCAGCTCTGAGGGAGTGCCCATCAACTCTGGAGGCTTTGGCCTCTCTGGCTTTGGCAGCCGCATCTGTGGCAGAAGGTGCTTCCCCTGCTAAAGCTGCTGATGATCCTGGAGAAAGATTCCCAGAGACTTAGGAGCTGGTAACATCTTGCAAACAGAGCGCTGGGATCTTGCTTCCCAGAGGGCCAAGCAACGTGAGCATCTGTTTCACATAGTACATGCTGCTCCTTCTCTCTCTGTGGAAAGGGCAGCTGGACAGCTGTCAGCAAGTTCACTGTAGCCACACAGTGCAGACTATCATCTATCCCTGCTGCTTCTTGCACCAGGACCTCCCCTCAGAGTTACCTCATTTCCTTCTTCTCCCTCATTAAAGTTTTATTGCATTCCAGCCTGTGCCTCTGTGTTGTCCTTCCCCAGGGGATGCTCCAGACACCATGTGCCTGGAGGAAATGCGTTGCTCTGTGGATTTCAACAGGTGTGTTTGCACGCTGGAACACTTCACCTTTCCTAAAGGTTGTGACACTGCTGTTGGCTCTTAGGAAATCACTGTCACTCACACATGGGGGCATGGGGGTGTCCAAGAGTCCTACAGCATCCCTGGCCTTCAAACTCACCTTTTTGATTCTCTGTCCTGACTTGTCCCCTTGGCCTCAGCGTACACCATGCAGAAGACCACCACTGCTGGCCTTACTGTAGAGCCAGTGCTGCAGGAGGCCCTGAGAGGGCAGCAGCTCCACAAGCTTCTTGAAGGGGACAGCGGGAGAGAGAGCAGAGCAGGAGCAGCAATTCCTTCTGCTCTGGACACAGCAGTGCTGGGCAGAAAATGGTCCCAGAGCAGGTCAGGAGAGGGAGCTGTGAAACCAGGCTGTACTGGGACTGGCTGAGATGGAGGTATTCCTCTTCACCGCAGCCCATGTCACGTTGTGTTCTAATGATGTAGCTAAAGCAGGAGAGGGTAACACAATGAAGTTTTTACACAGCATCAAGGTGTTTTCTCTTTCCCATTCTGCACCTCCACTGAGCACACTATGGGTCAGAAAGAGAGTAAGAGGAGATAAAGCATGGATGGCTGACCCAAATTTACCAAGGGGATATTGCATACTGTACCAGATCATACTTGTCTAAAAATCAGTGAGTAGTCATTGCAAAGTAACTATTCCTTAGAGGTTGACAGGGCATTGGTCTTCTGGCAGGTGGTAGGGAGACACTGATTTGGCATCACTGTTTTTTCTTTTTGTTTATCCTTCCTTCTTAAACTATCTTTATGTGGACATAGTGTTTTTCTCACTTTTCCTTTTATCTCCTCTATTGCACTGTTGATAGTGAGTGAGCGTGCAGCTGGGTGCTTATGTACTTTTTTAGTCAACCGACCACTGAGGCATGCAGGCAACTCATGTCCGCCTCAGCCCTACTATCACCTCTGCCTTGGGCTTCCTTGAAATAACTGTGGGCAGAAGAGGGCAGGAATTGACTAAGGGCCAGAAGAGGTATGGCAGATGCATACTGAATTTGTAAAGCAGGTATCCAGGATCTCTTCCAGTTAGTACTGTTGCCAGCAGCAAAGGTTCCAGAGAGGCTTGTAACAATGGATTTGGAGTTGTTGAACCGCTACAGAACACTGCTGTGCACCATAATGCTGGTCAGGCAGAGCCCTGACTGACAGTTGTTCTGCTGCACCCCAGCTTTCATGTCAATTTGTGACGCTTTGGAAAAGGCTGGAGTTTTTTGAAAGATGTGTAGATGTGATGCTTCTATTCATGTTCTTACGGTAGATTTGGCAATGATAGGTTAACTCTAGGTTAGACACAATCATCTTCGAAGTCTCTTCCAACCTAAATGACTGCATATTTCAAGCCCTCTATACCAACAGATCAAGGGAAAGGCCAGGAAATGCTGCTTTTGTGGCCCCTCACCCAAAAAGATGTGAATCCCAACAACGTCTCTGGACACCAACAACATCAACAGAATCCTGGTCTACATGATCTCAAGTACAACCATAAAATTGAGAAAAGTGACTATTAGTCATGGTTTTGTGGTTTTTGTTGTGTTGTTGATATTCCACATCATAACATCATGTGGTGTATTGGGAGCTGAAGAGTTAATGCTCCAGCTCTGTGGATCATCGGTAGTTATGGATATGCCTGTCTCAGAAGAGAAGAAGAACTACATTCCCCAGAGGACTGTGCAATGCTTTGTATTTTTACGTGTTTCCGCCCAGAGGGGAAGATAAAAACTATCTGCAGTCACAGGACCGTCCCTCTTCTCTTCGGGATCAAGCTCGGCAGTGGGTGTTTGTTGCAGCCATCCACCTTCAGCATTAGCGTAAGGCCTTCGGTTTATCATACACTCTCTCTCTTTTGCTAATTTTATTTGATTCATTAGCCTCAATTCCAATTATATTGTATTATATTGTGTTATTTTGCTTTCTGAGATCTTATTTAGTAAATTAGCTTTCCTCCTCAGATCACTGCTGCTGTTTTGTTTCTAGGTCCATCTCACTTTTCCCTTTCCCCCTTCCCCTTTTCTGGGGCGTGGGTCTGTGGGTCCCCCGCACCAATTGTCGCGGAACCGGGTCAAACCAGACCAGTAAACCATTGACACTATGCCAGAGTACTCAGATCTTATCTGAAAGCATCTTGAATATTATGCCCAGCTGGGTGCTGTGCTGCAAGAAAGATATTCACCATGCAGAACAAGTTGTACGCAGCTCAGGTAGTCAACAGCCTCAAGCACTTTACCAGTGAGAAGTGGCTGTGGACTTGCTGTGAATTGGAAAGTGCAGGCTTTGATGGGTGACCTAAGAGCACATTTGGAGTAGATACAGTGAGGACATCCAGAAGACAGCACAAGGCTCAGTGCTGTGACGGTACATGACTGAAAACAAGAGACACTGGACTTCAGGTTTACATTGAATGGGAGGAAAATTCTGTTCACCACAGGAACTGTCAAGCAATGGTATGCTTGGAGCAAGTGTTTGAACATGCTGACTTCCAGAAGTTCTTTCCAGCCTGATTTATGCTGTGATCTTATGGCCATAGGACCTTCTTTGTGTGACTCTGTCAACTAGGGACAGGACCAGAGTAGCCGACGAGTGGTTCAGCTTCCCAGCCCAGGAATTTGGCACTTCTATGGAACTTTCTCTTGAAAGTTCTGCAGTGGGGTAGAAGGAATATCAAAAAGCAAAGTAACAAGATCTATGACCCTATGGTTCCAAAGCTGCTAACACATTTTTTTTCCCCAATACTTCTAGGACAGTATGTTCCCTTACTGTTATCAAGAATTTGTTTCGGAGGTGATGTTCTCATTGCCCTGCATATCTGATTATCTTTGTTCTTAGGATGGGTTTTCCTGTGTTCTCCTAGGAATCTGTGTCCTCTGCCTTCTGATGACACACTCTTCCTCATTTCCTTAATTCTTGCTTCACGATGTTGAGCTGATTAGAGTGAAAGAAGCAGCATGTACAGCAAAGTGAATACTGGTAGTGGAGCTACGTTGGATAATTCTCTCCAAACATAAAAAGAATAATAGAATTCAGGACAGTTTAGATTGGAAGGGACTTTAAAGATCATACAGTTCCAACCCCCTTCCAAGAGCTCCTCCCACTAGATCAGATTGTCCAAAATCCCATCCAGCCTGGTCTTGAACACTTATAAAGAGGGAGCATCCATAACTTCTCTTTGTAGTCTGTTCCAGTGCCTCATCAACTTTTCAGTATTACCTAAATTAAACTTTTTTTTTAATTATTGTTTAAGACTTGTCCCTTGTCCTGTCTCTACAATCTCTGATAGAGAGATAGAGAGACCCAATAGTCCCTCATCTATTCTGTGGGCCTTCTTTAAGTACTGGAAGGCAGCTATAAGGTCTCCCCAGGGTCTTCTATAGGCAAAGTAACCCCAGCTTTTTAGATCTCTCTTCTTAGGGTAGGTGATCCAGCCCTCTGGCCGACCTTGTGGCCTTCCTCTGGACACTCTCCAAAAACTCCAAAACATCCTTGTTCTTCTGGCCCAGGTCTGGATGCAGTACTCCAGATGACACATCAGAAGGGCAGAGCAGAGGGAATCAACTCCCTTGCCCTGTTGGCCATCCCTCTTTTGGTGCAGCCCAGGATACCGTTGGTTTTCTGGGATGCAAATATACTTTGGTGGCTCATATCAAGTATTTTATCCACCTGTAATCCTTAGTACTTCTCAGAAGAGCTACTCTCTGTTCACATCATACAGCCTGTACTGATATTTGGAATTGTCATGATCCAGGTGTTGACCTTAAAGCTGATCATGTTGAACTGCATGGATTCACACAAGTCATCTCTTGACCTTTGCAAGATCTTTCTGGATGGCATTCCTTCCCTCCAGCAAGTTGATACCACCATGCAGCTTTGTATTGCCTGCAAACTTCAGAAATGTGCACTCAATCCAACTATGTCACTGATGAAGATGATAAAATCTAGTGGTCCCAGTACTGACACCTGTGATATCTGCATTGGAAGTCATTTTTTAGAAAAAAAAAAACAAAACAAACGAGAACATTGTATACATGACTAAGCATACTCAATGCATGCCTGTGTTAACTATTGCTCAGCAAAACCACTACCAGCAATGCACTTTCAGAACTACTGATAAATAACATGTTTCTCTCCGGGCTTAACTTGGGAGAGTGTCTTCAGGGGAAAGAATAAATACAGAGGCCAAGGATAGTATGCAACAGAACTTTAATTAACTGAAAGAAGAAAAAAGTTTTCGGTGATTGGAGGTCCCAGTGAAAGAAGCATCACAGGAATATGAGAGCTTCTGCTATGTAGCCAGCTATTCGCCTGCCTAATCCACAAAAGGAGAAGGAGCAGTAGCTTGTTCCTAGCCCAGGCTAGAGCTACCTTTTTCCTATTCCAAGGGGTGCTATGTATCATCAAACCGGCAGAAAACAAGACTCCAAAGCTTTGTCCCCAGTCCACCACCAACTTCTGGGTCCTTGGGGGAAGTTTACTAAGAGCAACCACCAACAATCTTAGCAGGGGAGGCACCTCCTGCCACAGTTGAGGTTGCTGAAACTGGAGAGGCCTAAGCCAGAGAGGCCAAAGCCTCCAGAGTTGATGGGCACACCCTCAGAGCTGAGGATGCTGCCAACGGCAGCGGAGGTGGAGGATCCGACGGCAGTGTTCTGCGGGAAGGAGCTGAGGATGGGTCCGGGCAGGGTCACCACCACGGGAGAGGGCTGGATGAAGACATGGGAGTCCTGGCACTGCCTGACACAGGGCTCGTTGCAGCTGTTGGCCAGCGGGGTGGGGCCGCAGGGCTGGCACGGCAGGCGCGGCAGGCACTGGTCGGAGCAGGACATGTCTTGTGTCTGGAGGGGCACCTGTTGGGATAGACAAGGCACAGTGCTGACTGAGGATATGAAGGCTCTCTAAGGAAACCCATGGTCTTTTTCTTCCCTTTGGCCCCATTGACCCCACCAAGTGCAGCCAGGTGCAGACATATTGCTGCTTATCTCACAGCACAGGAATGCAAGACCCAGCATCACTCGATACCACACAGCAGCTGTCCCCTTCTTTCTCACAGGTCAAGCTGTCATTCAAGACAGGCTTTCATAGTTTCATATTCAAGATAGGGTTTCATAAGTACAGACAAATCCCAGAGAAGGAGAGGGTGTTTAAAGGGCTTCAGATTCACCTCGTTCCTGGGGAGCTGGAGGCAAGAGGAGTGGGTGAGAGAATGAGGAGATGGACCCACTTTTATATCACTCCAGCACTACCCCAGGCCTACAGTCACTCCACACAAGAAGTAATTTTCCAGAGGAATCATCTCAAATGCAAATTATCCTTCCTAACGGCACAGGTTTGGTTTTTTGTTTCCATCAATCCTCCCATTTCATTTCCTTATTTCTGACCTTCTCAGGCCATGAAAGCTCCTTTCAAGTTTCTGAGAGGTGCAAGGAGTTTCCTTGAAGAAACACATCAGTATGGGTAGAAGACATTTCCCAAGCACTGGAAGGGTTCTGTGCTGCAGGCAGGGGACATTTGTCTGGGGAAATGTCATGACCTTATTTGTAACCACCTTTACTATTGTTAACACTCTGGCACCATCCCAGTCCCAGAGTCACTCTACACTGGCATTAGTTTTCCAACATACCTCAGCTCCATATTATCCTTCCTAATGGTACAGTGTTACTATTGTGGGTTTTTTTTCTTCTGGTTTTCATCACTTCCACCATTTCATTTCCTCATTTCTAACATACCTGTCTGACCATGCCATTTTCTTTCAAGTGTTGCTATGAGAGACTCAGGAAGCGCGCGTCATGATCCTACCATGATCCCTTAGTCTGGAGAAAAGGAGTCTCAAAGGAGACCTTATTGCACTCTACCACTTCCTGAAGGGGGGTTGTGGTGAGGAGGGGGTCAGCCTCTTCTCCCAGATTACTAGTGACAGGACGAGAGGGAATGACCACAAGTTGCTTCAGGGAAGATTTAGATTAGATTTGAGGAAAAATTTTTTCTCTGAAAGAGTGATCAGGCACTGGAATGGCCTGCCTAGGGAGGTGGTTGAGGCAACATCCCTAGCGCTGTTCAAGAAGCGTTTAGATGAGGTGCTAAGGGATTTGATTTAGTAGCTTAGTGGGTAGGGATGGTGATAGGAGAATGGTTGGACTAGATGATCTTGTAGGTCCTTTCCAACCGAATGTATCTATGAATCTATGAATCTACCAGTATGAGCACAAAAAGACCCTCAGGTATTGGGATGGTTGTGTTAAAGCAGGGAACAGAGAAAAACTTAGTGTGCTGTAGGGTAATAACTTGTGACTTCCTATGCAGGAAGAAGCCAAGCTCCTCACAGCACTGCAAGTCTGGAGCAAGGAAAACTGTTATAGGTAGAGCAGGCTCAGGCATGGAAATGGTTAAACAAATTCAACTGGTACATGTCCATGGGAACTGATGGCCTGAACATGAGGTAGGTGAGCAATGTCAGTGCAAGGCTACTCTCAACTGCTTTTCAAAGTCATGGAATCCAGGAGGCTTATCAGTACTATCCATCGTCCTCTTAGTCTTCAACTACAAGGTCTCATCAGATTCTGTGCCTTGTATAACAGTTCAAGAACGAAATGATCTCCTAGATGTGCGTGGGGAACAGATGAAAGACAGTCAAAGTAATAACGCAGACACATGTATGGGGTAGCATTCAAGAGGGTAGAAGGAGATGCCCAACATGCTTACAAGGCCTCTCTCTATCTTCTTTACAAGTTTGTGGGAGATAGGTAGTTGCCCCAGTCATCTTCAAAACAGAGGTAAAGGACTTCCCAGGTAAGAATAAGCTGTTCAGCAGTACTGTCTCCTGTAAAAGTCTCATATCCAACTGTAGACATGATGATGTAAATGGTTGTATTACTGGATGAGTAGAATGACTTGGGGGTGGTGGCAGAATCCTCTTCCACCAAATTGGTAGAGGACAGCAACCAGGGACCAGCTGATGTACCCCAGGGAAATGTTGTCAGACAAGGAGACCTTGACAGGATGGAGGAATGTACACACAAAAACCTCATGGCATTCTAGAATGGTAAATGACCAGTCCTGCAAATAGGAAGGAACAATCTCTTGAAGCAGTACAGACTATGGAATGAACTACACTACAGTCCTAGAATGACTGGGCTTCCTCTGAGTAGGTCTAAATCCAAGGCAGGATCAGATGGGTAGAAGTTTATGGATATGCAAGCCACATCTTCCTGGCTGAAGAGATGAGACTGTGCTTAGAAAGTTTCCTGAATGCTTTGTGGAAGGAAACAAATGTTGAAAACATTTCCCCCCTGCCTGAGACTCTTGTCTGTTTCCAGATGGTAAGTTTTCTCCAAGCATAAGAGTTTCTGCACATATCCCCTTCCATGTTCCAAATCCCTCATTAGCCCAGAGCAAAACCCAACACCACTGGGGAAGCAAGGAAACTCCCCACCAATGAGCAAGGGCTGACAGGACCTCACACTGGCACAGAGTTGGAGATGTTCATGTAGACAATGTGCTCAGGAGGGCCCTTGGCACAAAAACATCTCCCAGACTCCATCAAGGAGGCTTGCTGCATGAACGGAGCACTTCTGTGCTCTGCAGACATGGAAGGGGCTGGGATATGCTCCAAGAGTGCAAGAGAGTATCCTTAAAAGGCATTTCCTGAAGGTACTCTCACTACCCACTGGATGTCACAGTCTAATTTTGGAGTGACCATGAGCCACCCTTTTGACATTAAGTCACCAAGTCAGAGTTTGTAGTGTCTGCAGGCCTGAGCACCTTATAGGGGGGAATCCTCCACCATCCAGGACAACTACATCTCTTCCCAGGGAAAACCAGTATTGAGAATCACATTGTGCCTTGAGACATGACACCGGAAAGCCCCAGTGGCCATTCCCCTCCACCATGACCTTCTTACCAACACTCCAGCAATTCAAGCAGCTCATAGGATGGTCAGCGTGTTTTCCAAAATTGGTCAGGTCTTTGGGTTTGTTGCTTGTCAATATGGCACTTTTTAACTGTATGGAAGGATTGGACTCCACAGGATTTTATTAGTAATGTCTTTAGAGAAGCCCTGAGGAGAAGGATTTGGGGGTGTCAGTTGATGGAATATTCAACATGAGACAGCAATGTGTGCTTGCAGACCATGAAGCTAACTATATTCTGAGCTGCATCAAGAGAAGTATGACCAAAGTCTAGGGAGGTGATTCTACCCCTCTACTCTGCTCCTGTAAGACCTCACCTGCAGCACTGTATCCAGTTCTAGGGTCCCCAACAGAAGAAGGACATGGATTTGTTGGAGCAGGTCCTGAGAAGGACCATGAAGATGATCAGAGGGCTGGAGAACCTACTCTACAAGGACAGGCTGAGTGAGATGGGGCTCTTAAGCCTGGAGAAGAGAATGTTCTGGGGCTAACATATAGCAACCTTCCAGTATCTGAAGGGGGCCTACAGGAAATCTGTGGAGAGACTTCTTAGGAGAGCATGTAGTGACAGGAAAAGAAGAAATGGTTTTAAACTAGAAGAGAGTAGATTTAGAGTAGATATTAGGAAGTAATTCTTTACTGTGAGGTTAGTGATGCACTGGAACAGGTCTCCCAGAGAGGCTGTGGATGCCCCCACACTAGAGGTGTTCAAGGCCAGGTTGTACGGTGCTTTGAGCTACCTGGCCTCCTGGGATGTGTTTCAGCCTATAGCAACTGGTTGGAAGTAAGTAATACTAAAGGTCCTTCCAACCCAAGCCATTCTATGATTCTATGATTCCGAGATTAATGACTGGATTTTGGATGGCAACATTACCCTTTCAAAAAACAGCTCGCAATAGGGACTGTCAGATGAACTCAAGCCTGCCAAAAGAGGGGATGAGTTCCAACAGGTAAATGTCTCCCTAGAAAGTGAAGCCTTGGGTATACACATATAAACACAACAGCACACCTGCCTATGCAAGTGATGAGCAGTGACCAATGGAGCAGGATGGAAGGTAATCAGGGCAAGAGAAAACATCTTGTTCATGAGCACAGGAGTTTTTTTTAGCATATAGATGGGAACTACAACACAGAAGGCTATGAACACAATCCTCCAAGGCAAGTTGCAAAGGCAGCGTT
This sequence comes from Odontophorus gujanensis, assembly GCA_013399175.1. Taxonomy (NCBI): domain Eukaryota; kingdom Metazoa; phylum Chordata; class Aves; order Galliformes; family Odontophoridae; genus Odontophorus; species Odontophorus gujanensis. The sequence goes on along the minus strand of VXAB01006886.1, from coordinate 6,028 downwards.
CACATTTCCCAGATATATAAAAATCCCCTGCAGGGGATTTTTCCAACATTTTGAATATATGCTGTGCCCATACTGACCTGTTCCTACCCATTTAATTTTTGCACCTCTCATCTTGGAATGTGAAAAGAGCATCTGAGTCTCAATGAGCAAGTCAGAAATAAGGAAATACAGTGGCAGAGATTATGCAAAAGCAGAACACAATGTGTGTCATAATGAAGAATGATCTGCATTTCAGGGAAGTCTTTTGTAAAATCACTGCAATCACAGAATGATTTTGGGCCCAAGACAACATCAGTTGTTTTGTGGATGGAGAGTATTGCCTTCCTGAGCCCAATTATTACCTGAACAGCCCCATTTAATATGGTCCCTCTTCTTGATTTAATGGCTGTGCTGCTTTTCTTTACAGTACCTGGATCCTCCTCATCTCAGGGGTGGAATTCCATGCTGAGAGAAATGCTCAGGTCTGCAGACAGCACACACAGCTGGGGAAGCCTCACGCCAAAAGGGTTTCTCGTCAACCATCCAAAACTAGATTGTAAATTACCACGCACAGGGATAGTCTCTTCAGGAAACTTGCCATGGAATCGAGATATCATTTAGCACTTCTGCACCACAAATCAGTTCCCTCTATGTCAACAGGGAAGAGAAGTGTTGTATTCAAGCAGAAAGATGCATTGTCCCTTTCTTTGAGACCATGACCTCCATCTTGTCAAGGTCTCCTTGTCTGACAACTCAAAAAGGGGACCATATTAAATGGGTCTGTTTAGGTAATAATTGGGCTCAAGAAGGCAATACTCTCCATCCACAAAACAACTGATGGCGTGAGAAGGTTAATGTCCTCGGAGAATATTACTAGAGTGGACAGTGCCAAATAAACATGGAAATGTTGTTCCAGAACAATAAGCTGTGAGCAAAGATGTTTGCAAGCAGCACAACAATGCACCTGGCTTTGCTGGGAATGAGCAGAGGCTTGCGGAGTAGACTGAGAGACAGACATTGAGGGAGGACAAAAGGAGTCCCCTGGCAAGGAAAGTCCAGGATATTCAGGAGTGGAGTCCACTGACAGGAGGATATGCCTGACTTGCTGCTAAAGTGGTTACAAATTAGGTCATGACATTTCCCAGAACACATGTGCACTGCCTGCAGCACAGATTACATCTTCTGCCCATATTTACATGTTTCTGCAAGGAAACTAGTTGTGCTTTTCAACCTGGAACTTGAAAAGTGCCTCCATGGACAAATTGTTAAGGTCAGAAACAAGGAAATGAAATGACAGGTTTGACGGAAACCAAAACCTCAACCTGCAAAATTAGGAAGGATAATTTGCATTTGAGGTGAGTCTCTTTGAAAATTACTGCCTGCGTAGGGTGACAGCAGCCCTGGGGCAGTGCAGAAGCAGTATAAAAGTGGGCCTGTCTCGTCTCTCACAGTCATCCATTCCTCTTGTCTTCATCCCTCTGCGAACGAGGTGAGTCTCAAGCCTTTCTGCCACCCTCTCCTTCTCTAGGATTTCTGTGCACATATACGTGCCTCACTGCAAGGTTGGATGATGGGGAAGCAGGTATCCCTGAGGGAGGGAATGGTGGCAGCCAGAGTGACATGATACTGGACCTTACCTGATGTGTCTCCATAGCTATGGGTTAGGCAAGGACCTAGTTGTGCCATGGTGATCTTGGCAAGAGCGTTAGGGTTGAAGGGAGGGAGAAGACCGTGGACATCCTGACACATCCAACATACCCCTTGTCTGCACTGTGCACTGGGTATCTCCTGCTGAGATGGCATTTTGCTTCTCCCTGACTCCTGAGCTTTGCCAGATCCTCTGTCCCAACAGGTGCCCCTCCAGACACAAGACATGTCCTGCTACGACCAGTGCCTGCCGCGCCTGCCATGCCAGCCCTGCGGCCCCACCCCGCTGGCCAACAGCTGCAACGAGCCCTGTGTCAGGCAGTGCCAGGACTCCCATGTCTTCATCCAGCCCTCTCCCGTGGTGGTGACCCTGCCCGGACCCATCCTCAGCTCCTTCCCACAGAACACTGCCGTCGGATCCTCCACCTCCGCTGCCGTTGGCAGCATCCTCAGCTCTGAGGGAGTGCCCATCAATTCTGGAGGCTTTGGCCTCTCTGGCTTTGGCAGCCGCTATGGTAGCAGGCGGTGCTTTCCCTGCTAAAGCTGCTGCCAGTGGCTCAGGGAAAGACCTCCTGGGACACAGAAGTTGGTAGTGGACCTGAGATGAAGCACTGGGATCTTGCTTTTGGAGAGTCCAAGCAATGCCAACGCCTCTCATAAAAAGATGGGGCGAACACAGATTCTCTGAATGCACTGCCTGTGTCTGCCTTTCCACTATTCATAATTCTTCTTTTCTCCTGAATAGTTGCTTGTCACCTCTGCTTCTCTGGTCTGTCAAACCCACACAACCAGCAGATGGAGGATATGATGGCCCTTCTCCCTTGATCATAAAGGCAAATGGAAAACTGTCCACCGTGGCCATTCAGTGCAATTCTGTCCCTGCTGCTTCCTGCATGATGTCTTCCCCTATGAGAAAATTGTATTCCCTCTTTTGACTCAATAAAATTGTGGTGCATCTCAGTCTGTGTCTCAGAATCATACTTCCCTGCAAACACTCCATGTACCAGCAGGAAAACTTCAGCACTGTAGTATGCAGCAACCGTGTGCCACACATGGTGACCCATCTTGTTTTCCCAATCAGGCGTTGCCTGGAACAGTGTGTTGCTGGCTTTGGCAGCCACCACTGGGACAGGATGCTCTTCCCTAACTAAAGCTGCTGGCAGTGGCCCTGGACAAAGATCTCCAGACTCCATGAAGTTTGTAGGAGACCTGAGAGAGAACACTGCAGCCAGCTGAGTGGTTCAGAAAAATATGGCCCGTTTCTGACATTCTCATCTCTCGCTCTCTTTTTTCTTTGATGTGTCCTCATTGCTCACCATCTGCATCCCTGGAATGTGAGTTTCACCGTATCAGCCTAGGGAGAACCAACTGGCACTATGCCATCTGGAGATATGGCAAATGGACACACAGAGACACGGCTGCCGTGGCCAAGAGCTTCAGCGAGAAAAGGTGTAGACCCTTGAACCTCAGCAGGAATGACCATATGCATCAGAACACGATAGAGGCTGAGCTGCTGGAGAGCAGCTCTGCAGAGAAGGACCTGGGTGTCCTGGTGGACAGCAGGTTGGCCATGTGCCAACAGTGTGCCCATGTGGACAAGAAGGCCAGTGGCATTCCGGAATCCACTGACAAAAGCATGACCAGCAGCTTGAGAGTATTTACCCTTCCATTTATTCTGCCCTGGTGCTGACACATCTGAAATACTGTGTCCAGTCTGGGGCTCCCCTGTTCAAGATCATAAGAATTGTCGGGAGAGAAGGCAGGGGAGCATCACAGAGAGGTTCAGGAACATCTCCTCTTTGAGGAAACAATGAGAGACCTGGATCTGTTATACCGGGAGGAGACAGAGAGGAGGTCTTATAACTGTTTCTAACTATCTAAAGTCCAGGAGTCTAGTCAGTGGTGCCAGACTCTTTTCAGTGATGTACAGCAATGGAACAAAGGCCAACGATCAGAAACTGGAACACAGGAATTTCAGTGCAAACATGTGAAAGAACAATTTTACTTTGAGGGTGGCGGAGCTCTGGAACAGGCTGCCCACAGAGGTTGTGATCTGTCCTTTGGAGATATCCAAAAGATTCTGGAGCCTCACCTACTCACCTACTGAAGGGAACTGGCTTGAGCAGGGGGATTGGATTCAGTGATCTTCAGAGGTCCCTTCCAACACATATGATTCTATGATTCTATCATTTTATTGCTGAGTGAGTGGCACGCAGTATCCCAATAGTCAGTTTGGGATGGCCTTTCAAGCTTTCTCCCATCAGAGCCTCATAATGTCAGTTGTGATACTTTTACAATGATAGCCGGCATACTTCAACTGCTCTGCTCTCCCTCCCTCACCCTCTTGAAAGGAATTGTGTAGAAAGAAAATTTAATGGAAAGGAAAGATTTGCAGATTGAGATAAGATGGTGTTAATTAAAGTTAACTAAATTTAATTAAAGTTTTGGGATTTGGGGAGTCCCTAGGCACGGAAGTTGTTTGCGAGGACAGATGTCTTCATAACAAGACTCTCCTCCTTCCCTTACTCCATTTGTATTGCTGTTGTAATGTCACATGGTATGGAATATCCCTTGTGAGAGAAACGATCTCAGCCAGTATGCTTGACTCCCACAAGGATCTTAGTGAAGCTGCATACTTTATTTGCAATTGCAATGCCAGACATGCACTCCCTTGTGGCAAGAGACAAAATACATGCCTTATCAGTGAAATACACCTCATTAGATATCTTCTTCCTGACACATGATACCATCTCTCCTAGTTACTCTTTGGTTGTGCATCCCAGGCTCACAATCTTCTCAATGCAGTTTCTAAGGAATATTTCATAGAATCATTGAACCATAGAATGGTTTGTGTTGGAAGGGACATTTAAGATTGCCTACTTCCAACCTGCCTGCTATAGGCTGGGACACATCCCACCAGGCCAGCTAGCTCAAAGCCCCATCCAACCTGGTCTTGAATGCTTCCAGGGAGGAGGCACCCATAACCTGGCTGGGCAACTTCTTCCAGGGTCTCACCACCCTCACAGTAAAGAATTACTTCCTAATATCTACTCTAAATCTACACTCTTCCCGTTTAAAATCATTTCCGCACATCCTGTTTCTATCTGCCCTTTTAAAAATTCCTACACAGCTTTCCTGTAGGCCCCCTTCAGATACTGGAAGGTCACCATATGCCTTCTCAGAGACTTCTCTTCTCCATGGTTGAGAGCCCCAGCTCTCTCAGCCTGCCCTTGTATGGGTGTGGGAGGTTCTCCAACCCTCTGATCATCAATGTGGCCCTTCTCTCGACCTGATCCAACAGCTCCGTATCTTTCTTCTGCTGGGGACTCCCAAATTGGATGCAGTAATTCAGGTGGGGTCTCACAGGAGCAGAGTTGAGGGGCAGAATCACCTCCCTAGACTTGCTGGCCACACTTCTCTTGAAGCAACAAAAGATACCGTAGGCCTTCTGCGCTGTAGATGCTGTACCTGCACTGCTCAGCAAGAGACAGAACAGTGGTATGGTGTCAACCTCTGAATCACAGATTTGGAGGGGTTGGAAGGGAACTCTGGAGGTCATCTAGTCCAAGTCTCCTGATAATGAGGGTTCCCTAGAGAACATTGCAGAGGAAGGAGTCCAAGAGAGTTGAGAATATCTCCAGAAAAGGAGACTTCACCACATCTCTGAGCAGCCTGTTCCTATACTATATCAATCAGTGCTCTTCTGGTTTCTCCTGAGCTTTCTGCCGGAGGCTCCAGGTGAGGCCAATCTACTCAGCTGTGCTAGGAACCCAATTGGCAGAGCTGCTGCTGCACAAACAGGCCCAAGAGCAACTGCACAAAACCAACTTCCTGTTTACCCTGTTCAAAGACTCTTGAGGTGTGTTTGTAAGCCAAACTGTTTAGAAACCAAATGGCAAACTGATTCCCCACCAAGCACACGTAGTAGAAGCCTCTATTATCAAATGTTCAAAAGAATCATAAGAACCCTTTCCCAGAACCGACACTTGGAATCATCTCTCCCCACCCTTCATTGGACAGCCTTTGCAAGGGAAAGGAGAGCACGGAGGTACAGATTAGAATGCATTAGATCTTTAATGAGTGAAAATTTGGAAACGAGGACAGGTCCTGCTGCCAGAAGCAGTCATGCGTCCAGCTGTCCATTTGCCCTTCCCGTAGATGGCATAGGGTCAGTTGGTCCTCTCTAGATTGATTTGGAGGGACTCAGAGTTCAGGAGAGCAGATGGTGAGCAGCAAGGACACAGGAAAAACAAAATGATGGAAGAGAGGAAAAGAAGTCATGGACCAAATATCCTGAGACATGAGGATGGCCCCATTGCCCTCTCTCAGATCTGATTCAAACTTCATGGATTTTGGAGGTCATTCTGCAGGGTCACTGCCAGCAGCTTTAGCAGGGAAAGCA
>VXAB01006884.1:42278-64687 GCA_013399175.1 Odontophorus gujanensis | reverse complement strand
CCTTTTTGCCTTCACCGGCCTTCTGCAACTTCACAGCCGCGGGTACACAGACTTATCACGTCAGGGGTCACCACTTGTTGCCACCCAACGGACCTCGGTCTGCAAAAACTGGTCCCGCATAGGTCTGAGCTCACGACCTGCCCGACCAGGGCCAAGAGCTGAGATACTGCACCGATGCGATGTTGCAGCAAATGGCGTTTATTGTTTCTACTTCACAACTTTTATGGCCTACTGATAAGCATGTGCACTAATGAGCTATAATGATTCAGCAATTTACAGCAAGGTGAAAAATGGCTTCTAATTGCTACGTGGCTCACAGGGGGGTTTCATTCTCGCGAGAGCCCTACCTGTGAGCTCGGCAACACCAAAAAACACTGGAGATTCAAAATTGTTCTCTTCAAGATCTTCTCTGAAATCAAGGACAACTTTTAAGTGTATATTTGCAAGACATTTGGATACATGTATCAGTTCATGATTTTATCTCCCTAGGAGATGGCAAGGAATTATTTTCCCTTCAATTTAAAGATATGTTACTGAGAGTCTGTCAAGAAAAATTTAAAAGAGAACCCAGTAGTACTTTCAGAAATTTTATTGCTATAATTAAGTATGTATAAAGCATCCACACTGTTGAGTATGTTCATAGAAAATTGAACAGGAAAGTATTTCTACATCACTTGTTATAGACAGACAACTCAAAATATTTGATTATTCTTTTATTCTCATCAACAAAATCATGAAGTATGATATTTATTTTCTAATTTTATAAAGAAAAGAAAAATCAGTTACTAAGGCAAGTTAAACTTTATGGTATGCTAAACCAAACACTAAGCAAATAACTTTTAATTCCAACGTCAATATTCATTAATGTTTCATATGTTCTACCAAAAGTCTAATAATACTAAAATATACAATTTTTTCCGCCACTTTTTTTTCTTCTTTGTATCTGACCATCATAAAAAACATTTCAGTATTCCTTCAGTCAAGAAGATGAAAGTATTAGAGTAAAGAGATATATAGAAAACATTGCTGACAGATTGATTAAGAAATGTCCTAACCTAACAGGCAGGGAAGACAGAACACAGCACACACCAGTATTGCCTCCCACTCATCTAGCCCTCAATTCTGGTTCTTTTGATTAAGGTGTCCTTGTCACAGAGGTCAGTTTAATTCTATCGCATACAAATATTCTAGGTAAAGTACATTGCACATGTGCAGACTGCAGGCTCATTTGTCACATTATTGCTTGCTGTCACTTTTGAAGGTAGGTGTCCATTTGAAGAATGTGTAGTGGCTGGAAGGTCAGGGGATTTGCATAAAGCTTGGAAAAAACCTCTTTAGGCACAAGGTGTAGGATTCTGCTCCTGGCTACGTACACAGAAAGCACACAGAAAAACTCTTGGATACTGATGTTGCAATGTACCTAGCTCTCCCAACCTCTCCTCCCATGCTCAAATAGTTACAGCTCAGCATTACAAAAATATTTGTTATGTCATTATTTTGGTTAGCTTTTCTTTCTAGACAGAATAACCATAATCTTCTGACAAGTGCTGTTTCATTTTTGGATGTCAAAAGATTATGGACCAGTTCATCCTAGTTCCATGCCTAATGGGGTGGGGGACAGACCCACGCCTATGGAAAGGGGAAGGGAGAAAAGGGAAAGGATAGGGAGATGGGCCTAAAAACAAAACAGCAGCAACAATCTGAGGAGGAAAACTCACCCAGATAACTGTATTCCAAAGGCATAGTTTTATGAAGTATCTGTGTTTCTTATGGTTAATCAAAGACTTGTATCATTTGAGACAGTAAAGAAGTGATGCAGTGTAAATGACTCTGTTATTTCAGTTGGAATGGAACCTTTGGAGAGCAAATATGACTGCCAAACAGGGGTAAACCAAAATTAAAGCATTATCTTGAGGTCATTATCCAAAAACTTCAAACACTGACAGGCATTGGGTATCAGCCATTTTGCTAGGAATAATTTAGTAAGGAAATTTTTTAAATGTCCAATTTGCATCTCCCCTGGATACAGATTTTTGCCATTCCTATCACTATTTACCAGGAAGCAGAGACCAACACTTCCTTGTCTATTTTCCTTCCTCAGAAAGTTGTAGAGAGAAATGAGGTCACCTCTCGGTCTCCTTTTCTTCACACTTGACAAAACAAATGTTCTCAGAACCTGCTGTCAACCAGCAACCCCAGGTTCTTTCTGCAGAGCTCCTCTCCAGCCATTTGTCTCCCAGACTGTACCTGTGCTTAGCATGAATACTGATTTATTTGCATTTATGGTCCTACATGATTATACCATAGACAGTCGAGTTTATACAAAAAGATGTGAAGTAGTTACAGCATATAATATTAAAAGAAAAATATATAGATATTTTGTGTGTAGTCTGGAGAAATTTTATGNAAAAACCCATGATGAATAAAAAAGACAGAAGAAGAAAAAGAAAAAGACAAATAAGATTACAACAAAAAAGTGAAACAACTCTCCTGCCCTTCCTAGTTTCATCTTCTCTGTTTTTACTGCAATTCACACCTCGCTTTTCCCATACCTCTAATGTTCTCCTTCCTCACAATTTCCCCTATTTTCTAAATAAGTATGAACATCAAGAGTTTCCCCACCTAGCTGCAATTTGGGCCTTTTGCACTCCTGGCTGGAGATGGCTCAGAGCAGCTCAGACATCCTCCGCATAACATCCTGAAGCCGGCAGCAAATCAAGTCTACCAGTTATAACTAGTACAAAGGTGTTACAGACTTATTATTTTTTCTCAGCTCACTAGTCTGTTTTCTGTCAGGCCTGATGCCACCACTGTGATGGCATGGGGCAGGGAGTGGCTACAATATGAGCTGTGCTGGGACAGTGCAATTGGAACTGTCTGGGATGAAATTATGACACGGGGAAGNTATCATTTGAGACAGTAAAGAAGTGATGCAGTGTAAATGACTCTGTTATTTCAGTTGGAATGGAACCTTTGGAGAGCAAATATGACTGCCAAACAGGGGTAAACCAAAATTAAAGCATTATCTTGAGGTCATTATCCAAAAACTTCAAACACTGACAGGCATTGGGTATCAGCCATTTTGCTAGGAATAATTTAGTAAGGAAATTTTTTAAATGTCCAATTTGCATCTCCCCTGGATACAGATTTTTGCCATTCCTATCACTATTTACCAGGAAGCAGAGACCAACACTTCCTTGTCTATTTTCCTTCCTCAGAAAGTTGTAGAGAGAAATGAGGTCACCTCTCGGTCTCCTTTTCTTCACACTTGACAAAACAAATGTTCTCAGAACCTGCTGTCAACCAGCAACCCCAGGTTCCTTTCTGCAGAGCTCCTCTCCAGCCATTTGTCTCCCAGACTGTACCTGTGCTTAGCATGAATACTGATTTATTTGCATTTATGGTCCTACATGATTATACCATAGACAGTCGAGTTTATACAAAAAGATGTGAAGTAGTTACAGCATATAATATTAAAAGAAAAATATATAGATATTTTGTGTGTAGTCTGGAGAAATTTTATGCATATATATGCATATATACATATATCCTACGCATGTATATATACGTAGGGGGACAATTAGACTTACATGAGGAAATGATGTTTTTTGTGCTTCCAAGCTGATATATCTTGCTGAGCTTCTATGACAGTAACACAGAGACATTCCATGGCTTCTGTAGTTAGTTTTGTTGTAATGCACAAATTCTATAAGAACTGCTTCAGTTTAAGAATATATATGCAAAGATATACTCTATACATGTCCAAGTAAATATAACTTCACACAATAAAATTTTAATTCATGTCAGCTGTATAAAAAAAAGAAAAAATCAAGGCAAATAAATATCAGTGACTTCCTGTTCAGCATCCACGTTTCATTACTAATAGGGGATTTATAGGTGGCAAAATCTAGCATTTTGTTGGCAGTATAGAACTTAAAATTCTAAAATCTCCTTATTTTTCATTATTAGGTATTAAAATCCGTTCTTATGGCACTGGATTCTTAAACCATAGTAATAGTGTGAGCAAAATAATCTCAACTCAGAGTACTGTATTTAATGGAATCTACTGCCAAGTAACACCAACTTNCCTGTGAACAGTGAAAAATATGTAGCTGTGTTTTCAGTCTTGAAACGGAATTTGGAAACAGTTTTCAAGATTGCCAAATAAATAATCATTTCTTGGTATAAATGCAATTCCATTTTCAGTTTACTTAAATCACAGAATCACAGAATTATAGGTGTTGGAAGGGACCTCTGGAATTAGGACCTATCCTCCTTCTAAAGCAGGTTCCCTAGAGTAATTTGCACAGGAAAGTGTCAAGGCAGATCTGGAATGTCACCAGTGAAGGAAACTCTGTAGCTTCTCTGACCAGTTTGTTCTAGTGCTCTGTCCCTCTCACTGTACAGTTCTTCCTTATGTTTGTATAGAACTTCCTGTCTTCCAGTTTCTGCCCACTGCACCTTATTCCAGTGCTGCAAGCTATGCAAAAGTGCCCACCTTTATAGGCATGACTCTCACACTTTAGATATTTATACATGAATAAAAAAGCACACATTTAAATAAATAGATAAATATGATACTTTCTAATGGAATGCATAGAATTACAATCAGATATACAACTCAGAAATCTGATCACGTATCTCTCCTAGAATTTTATAAGACTTCTCTTAGCAAAGAAAAATACCCCTCACTTCACAATCTCGCTTTAGTCATGTTATCATTTTTTGGAAGTATGCACATTTGTGAACAACTATTGTCAGGGATGAAGTACAAGTGAAGGCTGGTTGTGGGTGGTGTCCTCCAAAGGTCTGCCTTAGGACCGGCGCTCTTCAACACCTTTTTCAATCAGTGATATAGATGGTAGGACTGAATGCTCACTCCACAGGTATCCATATGACACTAAGTTGAGTGGTGCAGCTGATACAATAGAAGGAAGGGATCACATCCAGAGTGACCTGTGCAAGCTTGAAAAGTGGGCCCATATGAGCCTAATGAGTTTCAAGAAGGCTGTTGCACTCATATCAGGGCAATCTAGGATATGTGTAAGCTAGGAAAAGAATTCCTTGGGTGTAGCCCTGCAGGGATGGACTTGGGAGTTCTGATGAACAAAAAGCTGGACATCCTAGCCAATAGTATCCTGGGCTACAACAAAAGAGAGGTGGCCAGCGAGGGAGGTGGTTGTCCCCCTCTACTCTGCTCTCTTGAGGCCCCATCTGGAGTACTTGGTACAGGCTTGGGCCCCAGCAGATGAAGAGCTATTGGAGTGGGTCCAGAGCAGGGACATGGGGGTGACCAGAGTGATGATACACCCCTCCTATGAAGGAAGTTTGAAGGAGTTGGGTTTGTTTAGCTTGGAGAGGAGAGGCCTTGGGGCAGAGCTCATTGCAGCCTTTGATTACTCGAAAGGAGCTTACAAGCAGGAGGGAGCTAAACTTTTTATATGGTCTGACAGTGATAGGACAAGTGAGAATGGTTTAAACTAAGAGAAAGGAGATTTAGGTTATACGTTAGGAGGAAATTCTTTACTCAGTGTGGTGAGGCACTGGAACAGGTTGTCCTGAGAAGTTGTGGATGCTCCATCCCTCAAAGTGTTCAAGGCCAGGTTGGATGGGGCCCTGGGCAGCCTAATCTAGTGGTGGCAACCTTGACCATGGCAAGGGATTGGAAACTAGATGATCTTTAAGGTCTCTTCCTACCTAAGCCACTCTATGATTCTATAACTTTATGAAAAGTAAAATTGCAAAAAATCTTGACTAGCACCCTGAAAACTCACTAAGAATTACAATCATTGATATCAAACCAAATTGATGCAACAAACTGATCTACAAAAACGAATGTACTCCAAGTTTTATCTTTTTGTTGCTCTTTTTTTTATATAATTGTAATAGAATAATTTTTTTTTAGTTATGTACATTAACTATATTATAAATTTTATAGGTGGGCCAAGACACTTCCGCTTCATTCAGTGCAGCTCAGGCAAGCCAAAAGTATTGACACCCGTGCAAGTACATACTCATGAATGCACAGAAGAGAAATATGTACCATCTAGATATGGGCATACTCATGAATGACATTTAATTCATGACCTCACTAAATGATAAATCTTAATACAGCAGGGTAAAGAACCTTCTCTAAACAATATTTCTGAAACAATGTATATCAGCTTCAAGTTTTAAAGTGCCCAGTATTTTGGTTGGGGCTTTTTTGACAGGTTGGTTGGTTTGTCGTTTTTTTTTTGGTGGTTAATTTTATTTTTATTTTTTAATTTGAATCATGATGTTGCATTATTTCAGTGTTTTGAGATATTTAGGCTCTGATACTAGTTTGTTTCACAGACCTTTTTGGCCCAAGGACATCTTATCAGCGATGAAAATTTCAGATTTTTTTTGGAAGAGACACAAGACATTATCTACTACACATTCTGGTAGTGCAATAAAGATGAATGCTTTGTAGAACTCTTGAAAATTAATTCCCTTCAAAACAGGAACCTTCTTCAAATTACTGTTTGGAATATACTGTTCTCAGATTTGTTCAGTAAAATCTTCCACTCTGCTTGCTTTTCAGACTTGCTGGAGCAGTCAATACTCCTATTACTTATATGAGTTATGTAGTAATCTGAAATTCGAATACCTGAAACTTGTCCACTTAGCATCCAAGACATATGTTGGCCACTTTTACCTGAAAAGCAATAACTCTCAAATTGTTTTTATGAAATAGATCTATATTTAAGGGTGATTTCTCAATCTTTTCTTCAACTGAAGTAGATGAGGGTCATGACATGCAATCAATTTCCTCAGTTTGCTGAGGACAGTCTGTACTTAATCTTTGTATCTCTCATTTCTTAGTCTAAATTTAGAAAATAAAACATATGCCTGCTTTACAACCTTTATAACAAAAACTCTTCTTTTTCTGATACAAACCTTAAATATTTTAGGGGTTTTTTTTTGTTTCTGTTTTTTGTTCGTTAGTTTCTCAGGGAGCACAGAGTAGTGGAAGTACTAAAGTGATGCACTTACAGGCTACTAGGCTACTAGACACTACTTTTCACCTAAAAATTGAAATATTGGACAGTCTACTGTGACTGAGGTATTGAATCTGATAAAGGAAACATTTATTTTATGTTCTTTTTTCTAGGTTTCACATATCAGGCTGGTAAATAAAATCTCTTCCTAAAACCTCAAGTGTACAGAATATATTTCATAAGCAGGAAGAAAACCCCTCTGTAAATTAAATATAGCTTTGAGTAATCAAAAAGTAGTCCAAATAGTACTCGGTATTAAACTGCATTTAATTTCACTTTATTTGGCCCATATTCTCCATAATCTCTGAAGCAGTGGCTTAAGAGGTCTGTAAATTAATATTTCTTAGTTGAATGATCATATAAAATACAATAGAATTAAAAAAAACACAACAGAATTGAACCTAATTCTATATTTTGTTTCAGTTCATGGTTGCTCCTTTAAAAATATGCTGGAGATCTTTTATACTAAAATGGCCTAGTTGAATCCAAAGGATAAAGTAATACAAAATTATAAAACAAATGTGTACATTATAAAAAAAAAGAACAACACACAGCTTTAGATGGAGTTCATTTCAACTAGTCTTGACTATTTCTGAATAGTACTAAACTCAATAAGTATTTCAGCTAAATATTAATAATACCATTATATAGAATGTAAATATAAGGTTAAAATGCTAAGCTAAGAGAACGAGGATTTTGTGAAAGTGTATTCTAGACTGCAGATTCAAAGTATTGAATATAAGATTTTGTACATAGATGTGTAATAGCATTATGAGTATTTCTGGTGTGTTTTTTGGTAGTGCCACTGAAACTATTCAGAATGGAGAAGAAAGGCATAGCTGGATCCTTGGAAGTCATCACTGGGGAAAAAAATAAAGAAATAAGATCCCCTGGCAGTTCAGATATTTGTGATGCATAACATCACAATAATTCTATTGTTCTACATGAGTTCAGGGGTTTTCCTTTAGGGTGCTCTTTAGATAAACTATGTGGTCATTTAGATGAAATTGTTTAAGTATTTCTACAATTTCTTGCCTATAACAGCCATGAAAATGATAGAGTAAGCCATTTTCTTTGTTGAGCTAAGAGGACTGTCTCTCTTAGCATTTGCCTGTAGCTACACCAGTTGCCCGGCTAGTGTTTTATAGACACAGTCTCAATTTACATCAGAAGTTCTATCCACCACAGTAAATTTTTGTCACATTAAAATAATACATATTTTTCCACATAAAACATCTCTGATTAAAGATTAATTCCTGTTCAATTACAGCCATAGATTGTAGCTGTAAAATGTAACATGAAGGAAAATGCAATTAAAACTGTAGTGAATATTTATGTAAATCAGAAGTAGGTAGTGAAGCAAATATAATGAGCTAGTTAAACCATGACTAAATCAGATTTGTTAATATTCTTGCAGACACATATTTGCACAGAACAGATGAAAAGAACAGATGAAAAGGTTATTTACTATATTTTTTATTTTATTTTATTTTTTAAGAGCAAATACTGAGATCACTTCATACAGTGGTCAACCTGAGTTACTTAAGACGAATCTTATTTGTATCACTTCAGTCTCTTAGAAATAAATCTAGTGGCCTTTATATATGCATGACCTTAGATGGACTGTCATTCAGTTATCAAATCAATTATCTCTAGTTTGTATTTAAAAACAAAAGTATTTACAATAAAACCACTTCTGAGACATTAACACCTACTTAAATTTGTATCTCATATGTGTTGTGATTAATAGGAAAATTTCAGAGCTGTCACAAGAAATCTAGTTTGTGAACAGTCACAGAATCTCACAAAATAACACAAAATGGTTAAGGCTAGAAGGGACCTCAAGATGTCATCTGGTCTAAATCCTCCACTCAAGAAGGAACACCTGTTTCTGGTTGCCCAGGTCCATACCCAGCTTTCTTCTGAATATCTCCAAAGAAGGAGACTCCATAGCATGTCTGGGCAACCTACTACAGGTGAATAACCTGCACATTAAGAAAGTACTTTCTGATGCTTGCCCAGAACTCTTGTGTTTCATTTTGTGTCTACTGACTCTTGTCGTGGCACTGAGCACTAATGAAAAGGGACTGTCTCTGTCTTCTTTATAGTCATAGATTCCCCCTGAGCCTCCTGTTTTTCCAGGCTGTACAGTCCAGCTCTTTCCACCTATCCTCATACGAAAAATAATAGAATCATAGAATGGCCTGGGTGGTAGCCCTATGTTGGATGCTTTCTGGTATATCCAGCTCTCTTCAGTACTGGACACAAAAACAAATCAGAATAAAGAATGTAGATTGACAGACTGACAAAGAAAATCTAAAAATAAATATAAATTTGCACTATATGTGCTTCTGTAAATATTGTGAATTAACGAAGAATAGTTATACCAGTGTTTGTTCTCATGATATGTATCTTCTTTTCCTAGGGACAAACAGCACTGATGGTATTCATCTCACCAGTTAAGTAGTCACTCCTGAGCTAGTCATTCTAAATTTCCTCTGTGGTGATTGGAAAAGACCAGAGACTTTCTAATGAGTAGTTCATCTTATTTAAAACTACACATAAAATAGTTCAGATGAATCAAACTTTAAAAGTGCTTATTTCTCCTTGTCAACTACATGAATCTGGGATGACCAGCTCAGACGTAGATAATGACAGTACTGATGTTGACATCTAGATGAAATCACTCACCAGATCACTTACTTTGGAGTCTCTTTTCACTGGTTCAGGAATTAAAATGCCTAAAAGTTTCTAACATCACCAGAAATCACTATCATTGGTATTAATAAAGTTTATGGAATAGAATATAATTTATACTGAAGAAAGTTATTTCAACATCAGACCACTGTTGGACTATAGTTCTAACTACATTTTGGAACACTGACTGTGAATTATGTAGAAATACAAGAACCCTGCTTTTGAGAAAACAAAATATTTTGCATCATCGGGACACTTTCTATAAGGATGAGGAGGATATTAGAAATTCCTAAAACTGCTGTTTTCTGAATTTGGCTACACTGCTATGTAATTCTTGTTAGCTTTTCTGCTGGACACAAAAAGTTTTTCTGGGACTGCAAATTGAATCTCACTGTTTTGAATTACCATATTTCATTATTTGTAATCTGGTTCTTAATTCATTTTCTATAAAGAAAGAAGAACTTTAGAGGTAAGGTAAAAAATTAGAAAATGAAAACCAGTAGACAAACATGAAAACAGGTAAGTAATAGTATCTTAAAATAACAGTATTTGCTGTTATAGTACACTAACTGAATTTAAATTTATTTTTCAATGTCTCATTCAGTAAGTTGGGGGAAAAAAGGACACAAAAAGGTGATAGAATAATTAGTATTAAATATTGTTTGGATAACAAGTTAACAGTAATAGCTTTTCTGAGATAGAAAATGTCATTGAGAGGTTGAAGTGATTCATGATAGAAGATGAAAACCTTGCTCAGAGATGAGACATTAAATGGTTTGACTGAAGAAAATATCAATGGTTTTAGCTTACCCTAATCTTAGCCTTGTGTTTAGAAATTAATGACAACAGAAGATGTAATAAAGTATCAGATTCTTTTTCATTTAGTCAATTTACTATTATGAAAAAAAAAAATGACAAAAAAAACCAACAAACAAAAAAAAAAAAGAAGTCATAAATTCCAAGTACTTTCCTTCCACTTTGTTTTCCTCAATCTTTTCTACATTAAACTTAAGGTATATTTTGAATAAGGCAAATATCTATCAAAATGAGTACTCTATAAACACACAAAACAAGCTTATTAGAATTAAAATATATTTACAACTATTTCAACTGCAACAGTTTTCAGTAAAAGACTCAATCTTACATCTCTGTGTTTGGTGGAGGATATTCAGTAACTTCAGAACCTATGGCAGATGTAACAATAATGTGAGTAAATGAATCACCAACAAGATTCAAAATCCAGTATCTTGACAAATGTGCTTTCCAGGAATTAAATGATTAAATTTGGTTTTAGGTTTATATCCATTTTGTATGTATATTTTGTCACTGAAGGTAGCTGTAGAAATGCATGCTTTAGGATATAATACTTGCAGAGAACCAAGATGTTTGCTTGAATCTGCCTACTTCTTGCTGGTCACTCAGAAAACATAACAAAACAAAACAAAACCCTGAAGTTAAAAACCCTCAAGCACTCTTATATGTATGCTTCATAAGCAATGCTGTGATCCTCATTAAATTCTGTTTCTTGTGTCATCTAGAACTTCATAATCAAATTATACAATAGTAAAAGCAGATTACAAATTGATCATCATAAAACTTAAGGTATTAATCCATTTCTTAAATGAAAGAAAGAGCATACGTTTTGTAATGTGCCTACATGGTGAATTTGGGCTACTCTGTTACTATCTCCCTCTGCAGTGATAATTTTAAGTTTCTAACTGCCTGTAAACTGGAATCGTTGTGACTATCCCATATCATCTCAGCTGTCAGTACAGAGCATTACACTAAATAAATATTCTGGACCTATGTTTTCCTGAAGCTAATTCTTAAGATAAAAGGCTCTAACTTGACTTACTTGACTATATGTCTTCAGGGCATTTGTGTCAGTATCTTGTTATTACCGACAATCTTCAATCTTGTTCAGTTACCAGTCAGCATAGCCATTTACTTACCATGAAAACAAAGTTCAGGTTATGTTTAAAACAATGGCTTCCAGCTGTTTCCAGCTCCAGTCATTAAAAATACAACATTCTGGTCAACTGAAGGAGTAGCTGACACTTTTGCTCAAAAATATAATTTAGCAAGTATAGTAAATAAGAAGTTAATCTGTGCTGTAATAAAAGGTTTTTAGATTGACTTCCATAGTGCCGCCGCTAGGTTGCTGTGTATAAAAGATAAAAATAATGTATGCAAATTAGATGAAGCTGAAATTAAAGAAGTCTAGCAGAGAATGGCTAAAGAAGCCAATTTTATTTTATGGTTTGTAACAAGATAAATAATTCTTCAGTAGGCATGAATACAGCAGAACCATATTGGTGAGTTCATTTGAGCATTTCATTTGTTTCTCATCCTCACTCAGAAACTGTTGGGGAATTAGTTGTTAAAAATATATATATCATACTTGTTTCATCTCAAGGTGATTGTTTTATCTTCATTTGGATCAGATTAACACACAAATGGCACAATATGTAGTTTCCAATTCTGTTTTTAGATACAGCTCAAGAAAACAATCTAGAAGGAAATAAAAGTTCATAGAAGAGACAAAGAAATTCGGATTTTTTTTTTTTTTTTGCAATGAATTGACTCTGACTCAATTAACACTAATATTTACTTAATGAATAGAACCGTCATAAGGATTAACTAAATACAGCATTTATTCTATTATATATTGACAAGATTAGTAGTCCTTCTGCTGCTCACATTTTCAAACTTTTAAGCTACTGACAATCATTGGCAATGCAGCAATAATGCACATTTTCTTTTATGCTTCCATACTTACTATATCACTCCCTCAATCTCTTTATAAAAATGTGTAAGACATTTATATATATAATTCATAAACTACCTTAATATTTTTTCCTTAATATAAAGTGCAAGATTATTTTAAAAACTTGTGCATACATTCAAAAGTACCCAGAACAATGACTATGCAGTGACAGAACAGTACCCTCTGCTTATTACAGTAATTTGTTATTGTTTCAATAAAAATCATGTACCTATTTTATTCATTTGTAGCCTTTTAAATTGGCTTAGTCTTTGGTACTAAAGCCAATCTTTTTGTTTAAATATGCACAAAACCTAGCAAAATGAGCTTCTTTCTTCAGTGCTTCTACAGCACTGTCTGGAAATCCCCATATGTTTTTTCTAAGGATTTTATCATTCACAGCAGTATCATTGCTTCTATTTTTCCAAGGAAAGATAAGAGTGAGTGAGAAAGAAATGCATCACGAATATGTTTGTCTGAGAAGCTCTATTAAAGCACTGTATAAATGAGTTCCATTTGTTCATCAGCAACGACTACAAGTAACTCTTTACTCTGTAGACTTGTGAAGGAAGTCTGTGACATATTTGGATAAGTACCTACATCGCTAAGGATTGTAACACTAAAGCAACACTTTGTTTCCATGAAAGTCATCAGCTTCCATGACTTAAGCAGAAGTCAGAACACATAATTTATTAAACTGTCTATCTACATTTCATCAGCAAGATTACATGCTTACATTAGCTAAGTATGCAGAAAACATAGAATTCTTACTATTCTATAGTATTCTTGATAGATTCTGGTCTCAGTAACTCTGCTTTGCTTTACTTCTCACCATTATCACAGAATTCTGTTTCTTCAGTATCGGTAGATTTTCATCGGTATTAGAAATTACTGATAGTGGATTTGCTCTGATGTGTAATTAAAAAATTTTCTTGGTGACCTGGATTTTTGTTGGTGGTGGTGGTGGTGGTGTTTTTATTTTTATTACTCTCGTTGCTTTTGTTTGTGTTTGATTATCCCAATAATTTGAGAGTTGATTGATCTGAAATTGTTATTTAAATTAAAAAAAAAAATCCTTGTGGGTTCAGCTGAATAAGTTCTAGATTGTCTAGTATAGTTGTGTTTAAAAGTTTCACTATATGTTTTGTATGATCCAGTGTCAAGCACAAGGTCTTTGTTCCTTGCCAATGATCTGACATTGATTTCAGCAACTGATATTCATGCTATTTTTCAGTGCAGCTACCACCATTAGCCAAGTATTTGCTCCAGCAATGAGCAAGGACCTGTATGCTGACCTAATAAAAATCTTCATAGCCATCCAGTATGTGCCTTACCTTTCACTTTATTGTCACCACCACTGAAAGGCACCATCTCCTTCCTCACTGAGCTACAGCCATTATTTGGTTTCCATAAATGCTCAGCAAATGTCAGTGAATGTCAATGGGTGTGAAATTTTCCACACTGAGGAATTCAATTACGCACCTTTGCTTCACATGCACTCCTGTATCAGATGCTATTTTGTCACACTGTTCTTCTGCCACCACCTGTCATATAGCAACAAAATTTAACAGAACGCTGGCGGAAAGGTTCAGCTTCTACTGCCATGCCACCGACATCCATCTCTGATATAGTGGGTCGACATAAAATAATAGAAGGCATTATTTTTGGAATAGTCCTCACACCCTTTTCAGAAATTCAGGTTTGATTTGAAGCTCACTTTTGTGATGAAATGGCTCACTGATTCTGTAACAAAGGCTGATTTCAAGTGACAGTTCACTTCTACCATGTTACAGGAGCAAATTCCTTATGTTTTCCTGTGCAAGATAAATAAAATAAATTCTGAATTTTGGGTTGTTCAGTGGGATGCAGCAGTCTTCATACTATTTCAGAAACTGAAAAGTAAACCAAAATTGCAAACAACACACATATAAAGAAAGAATGATCATCATGACTTCATCAGAAGTCACATCTTCATCAGAATCATTGTTTGGGCCAATTTTTATCTATTTATCTATCTATCTATCTATCTATCTATCTATCTATCTATCTATCTATCTATCTATATTTTTTTTTCCTGTCAAGACAAGACAGGATCTAAAAGCTTTGCATAACTAAAGCTTTTAGAGGTAATCCCACGCAAATGAATGCATACAATGTTGAAAACATCAGACTTTATGTGGAATTAAATGCTAATATCTAAAGATTGTCGTGGGCTATGTTGCAATGGGAGAAAATAAGTTTAAAAAATAACTAATCAGAGAAAGTATTTTTCTAAGGTTCTCAAAGGAATCAAAGTACAAATGATCTGTGCTACAGGAAAACTACACAATTAAAATTGTATTCTGCTACCACTTAATTTAATGGGTCTTCAATAAGTGACAAAGAAATCGGGATTAGATCTTTCATCATTAAATAGCTATTAAACCACAGAGCTAGAGAGCTGACAGCATTGTACTTCTTTTTAAAGAGGTGCTAAAGATGATCCAAGAAATGATTGCCTGATATGTTTCATCCTAGTGTTAGGAGAAAATGCTCTAAAACAAAACAAAACAGAAAATCCATTAAAAGTGGAGTCATAAAGAACTTAAATTAACCTAATACATTAGAGGGAAACTAGTAACAACTTTTGAAAGGTGAATTATGCCTACAGGAATTCTTTAAGGTCTCTTGAAGAATACACAATAGAGATTATCACAGAATCATAGAATCATAGAACATCCTGAGTTAAAAGGTACACACAAGGATCATTAAGTCCAACTCCTGTCTACATACAGGATAACCCAAAATTCAAACCACCTATCTTAGAGCATTGTCCAAACACTTCTTGAACTTCTGGCAGGTCCTATGCTATGACTGCTTCCTAGGGAAGCCTTTTCCAGTGCCTGACCATGGTGAAAAACATTTTGCGAATATCCAATCTGAAGCTCCTCTGATGCAGCTCCATGATGCTCCTTTGGGTTCTGTCATTGTCATGAGAGAAAAGAGATTAACATCTGTCCAGTCACCTCTTGAAGAAGCTATAGGCCACTATGAAACCTCCTCTCAGTCTCCAGGCTGAACAAAGAAAGTGACCTTAGATACTCCTCAAACCTCCTGTGCTCTAGACCCAGAATAATCTTCTCCCCAGTCTTGCCAGGCACCGAACTGGGACAGACAGGACTGCTATTACAAGGGTTTTTCTTGTGCTTCTTTAAAACCAGTACAATATTTACCAGCTTCCAGTCAAGTGGAATCTTTCCCAAATCCACTGAAAAATAATTGAGAAGTATTTTGCAATGACATCCACAACTCCCTGACTACCCTGGGATGAATCCCATCAGGCTCCATAGACTCATACATTCAGCTGGAGCAGCAAATCCTGCACAGGTTTGATTTGGCTAGGAGTTTATTGTTCCAGTCATCCTCCAGCTTAGGGCTCGAGAGGTCTCAGAGCCCATCACCAGTGTTAAAGAAAAAGGTGAAGAAGGCATTGTCATTTCTTTGTCTATAAACCTATTTGTGAGGTGACCATCCTCACAAAGCAGAGGTTCTCTTGTCCTCCTGTTGCTTTAAAAATATTTTTAAAAACCCTATTTTACTGATTCCAACACAGTACTGGCCAACTTCAACTCTGAGTTTTGAGTGCATGAATTAAATCCCTACAGAGACAAACAACACCTTCAGTCTTTCTGTGTCATCTGATTTATCTTCCAATGGCAATATGCTTTCCCTTTCCTCCTAAGCTCTGGAAGAAGATCCCTGCTCAGTCAAGCTGCCCTTCTAACCTTCTTGACTTCTGGCACTTTGGAATAGCCTGTTCTTGTGCTCTTAGCTGAAAAATGACCAGGACTGATAGGCCTCAATACCTTCAAAAGCAATTTCTCTGGCAACCTTACTAGTTCCCAAAACAGTCTGAAGTGCACTCTCCCCATATCCAGAGTTTAAGTTTTGGTGCCTTATTTGTCCTATCATCAAAGATTTTAAACTTATCTACCTCATGGTCACTAAAGTCAATATAGCCGCTGCTATATTCACTATATTGAATCTAGGTGCAGAAAATTTAATATTTAAAAATACTAATATACAACTTCTGAAAGTAAATGGTTAAATTTTGATTTGACATCTAACAGTACATGACTGTGGCACTTTATTAACTAAAACATAATATCCTTTATGGTACATTTGATGTGTATATTAACACACATTGCATATTTAAGAGACAATATAGATTACAAATGATCAATTTCTACAGCAATTGCAGTAATGCTCATAATATATAAATTCCATAGGACTGAAGGATTTCTGATTTATATGCATTAATGTGTTCTAGATGTATCCAATAATTCTACAGCTGCACAAAACTTGCTAGCATCTTAAAGTGTTTGGAATGCTAAACTAGGGAGATCTTCAGAAGCTGTTCCCTCTGAATCTATGAATATTCCTATTTTACCTTTTCTCCATGTCTTTTAAACTTTTTCTTTTATCTAAGAAAAATAATGCACATACCTGTTCATTCACTGAAGCTCTTCTTTTATACTGCCCAATCCATTACTTTATATTTATAGTTAGACCTAAGATTATGCTTAGTTTGGGCAACATAACTGATTTCTAGCTAGTATACTGACAAAAGCTTGGTGACATCCTACAAAATTAATCAAATGCATTTGTTCAATAATTATTTGGTAAGTCTATGCTTCAAAATTCAGCCTCCATTCTTCACAGAACATCGAAGTACATAATAAGTCATATTAAAAAGGAAAAACTCTTAACAACAAAATAGGACCTGGCTATTGGCAACACTCTCTGATTAACATTATTAGCCATATAAGTAGTTTTTTACTTGAATCAGAGTACTCCAGATTGCTGCCTTTAAAAGAATATTGCATGAAGCAGATTAAAAAGTGGTTACCTCTTTCAAAAATCATCATACATTCTTAATGAGTTCCTACTGAGCATTCCTATAGCTCAAAATATCAATGAGCTGCTTTGAGATAAACAGTAAATATTCTCTACAAAAAAGAATCAGAAACACAAATAGGGATTAAGGTTAGGAGGAAAGCCTTTAGTTTTCATAAAAACTCTCAGTAAAATATAATTATACCAACTTCTTAGTACATCATATTAAGTCAAATTCAATGGTTCATTTTTAGCAAAATCATAATACTGTTTCTTACTAATGAGAAAATAATTTTAACCTGTTGAAAAGAAGTATTTTTAAAAACCTCTGAACTTTTATTTCAAAAAGCTAGGAACAGTACTTATTTTGAGTAGCTTCTCCCTGTTACTTCTTCTCTCTTTCTACTTATCTTATTTTGATACTAAATCTGATAAACAAAAATGAAAAGTATTTCAAAAAATCAACATTTTCTGTGCCATATAATACCATCTTGCTCAATCATCTCTTTTTAAAACATGAGGTATCAGATATTGTTAAGCTTGTAAGTCCTTAGGAAATATTTATTGGGCTCTATAACTTGAATTAAGACTTAGAGAGATGATTAGAAACTTCTTTTTGAGGAAGGAGGAAGCCCTGAACTAGTTATCTGTCGATGTTTAGTAATTTTTATATTTGGAAATATTTAGTGAGAGTATGTTTAATGACATTTTTGTCTTTCTGTGATAGTTAGTTTACTACTATTAAATATTTTTATTGTAATGTTTGTTTTTCATAGTACACCAGAAGTAGTGGCAAGTGAGATGAAAACAGAGGAATAAGCAATAATAGACTGTATTTGCATATACTTTCATATATTGCAAAGGAAGAAAGAAAGGAAGTTCAAGGTAGATCATTAATTAAGTTATTAATAGGTGTTTTTTTCTAATTTCAGTAATAAAAGTTATAATAATTAAAAAGCAAATATTTCATTAAATTCATTTTCATTGGATAAAGATAATATCCTCAATATGCAAATTGTCAACAGAAAGCATTTTGAAAATTAAATTTTTCACTATCTTAAATGTACATATAGTTTTGTCTTATTCCTTTGCTGTGTGTGCATATTCTTTGTTCTGTCTTCCTAAAGGGGATATATCCAGGTAAATACTGCATAAGTGCTGAAAGACATCCATTAGGAGTCTCAGCACAGAACAATAAAAATTTACAACTGTATAAATTCTCTGTATAATTATTAGTTACAAGAATGACAGGAAGGTTAAATTACACAGTGAGAAATTGAAAGAACACAATTATGTTCAAGAAAAATACGCATTTCTATACATTTATATCACAGTGTGTAAACACTCAAGAAGATCGATAATGCAATTTACATATGTATCTCAAGGATTTAAATGGAACTACCAATGTCATGCTCATGTTCCCCTTTCCAGATGGAATTCAGTATTCTAGCCTAGGCCTAAGTGATAAACACTGCCTAGAGGCAAAGATATAAAGGTCTGTCTTTAATTGTACCGAAACAAGTTCTCTGGAATCTTTCTAGGCTATGGCTAGACAGTCACTGCTAGTGTTAATCTTATTGTTAATGTCAAAGACTTAGCGTGACAGCAGCAGACAAGATAGGTGCTAGTGAATGACAGAGCAATCAGTTTAGAATAGGACTAGTTCATCCGTGAGGGATCAGACCATGAGAAATCACTATCAGCATGTCCACATGTTTACTTCTTTTCTCATTCTGATGGCTGTTAGATCATTTAACAGCATATTTCTTTGTCAAAGATTATTTGAAATTCATGGTATTCTAACACTGTAAACCTGAACAGATGAAAATCTTTACATCTGCCTGTAACAGCAGCATTTAATGCTTAAAGGTATAGTTAACATTTCTCTGTGAAAATAATTCCAGATGTAATTTTAACAATTGCCTATAATGAATTTCTCCAGTCTTAGAAACTTCCCTTGCATTTTTATTCGGTGTAATAATAGACTTTAATGCTATTTAAAGTCATTAGGTATCTTTAACTTTTACATTATTTAAAATAGAGAACTTGAAAATGTTTCCTACAGAAGAGAACAATGGCATGCTAGCAAATTTATATCCGTTCAGAATTCATAATACACATGAAGCAATAAAAGTCATAGGCCTGTGCCTTTAGCAAAAGGGCAGTAGTATGGATTAAGACTCACAAGTATAATTAAGCTTCTGATCTCTTCTGTTTGATACACTTAAAACTTGTGTGTTATATCCCTGACCTCTGTACACATATCACTCGGATAGAAGCTAAGGTTACATTTTTTGATGATTTGCAACTACGAATCATTCAGTTATTCACAATATACATTCATATTACTGACATCTATGTGTTTAATTTTGTAGAAGAGAGGAGAATGCAAAACTATTTGCTTGCGGCATGATGCAGGGGTATGCAGAACGCAAGCTGATTGTAATAGGAACAAAAAAGGCATAAAAAAAAAGCAAAAAAGCTTTCTGGTTAATTCATAGATGTTTATGTATGGTCTTGTGTATTTTTATAAAGAGAATAATGGAGAATCTACCCTTCCATAATATGTGTATCTAATTAGTGGATAATAATAAAGTAAATAAGATCAAATTCTGAGGAGAAATGTGCAGAGAAACATGTTTGATCTGATAAATGCTAAAGTATTTAACATACAAGTTAGACTACTTCAAAACTTTAAATACACTTTTTTTTTTTAAGATGAAGCTGTATGTAACACGTTTAAATACACGCACTATGATAGACAAATTTATTAGCAAATTTTAGACTGACTTTAGTACATGTAACTACACTTCTTTCATTACCAAAACAATTTTTCCATCTGAAGAGAGCAAATGTTATATTATGTTTTCACACTGACTTTCAGCACTATGCAAAAAACAAATTTTTGTCTTATATCACCCCTGTACAGGTAGTGTGTCTGCCAGTGGAAAGTAGGTGAAAACAGTGATTCAGTTCCCCATTCCTGTCTCATGCCTGTCACATAACAGTGTCTTCACAATATTACACCAAGTTCCATGACAACGCCTTTCCAGAAATGTTATTGATGCTCTGACCATGAAGATCTTGGAATGAGATTTTACTTATGCAAAAGACAGTCCTGTCTTTCTCTGCATTTTCTTCAAGCCTAGGAATCACTGATGTGATTCTAGCTCGCTGTGACTTTCCACGAGGGTCTTCCTCTAAATGAGAAATAAGGCTGGAGTAGAGCAATCCGAATTCCTGCTGATGCATAAGTCACCTTACATATTATTTAGCAATGTTTCTTAAAAAACAAACAAACAAACAAAACAAAAAAAAAAACAGAACAAACAAACAAACAAACAAACAAACAAAAAACCAGTTAGGTTGTATATTCTATTTTCAGCTAATCTTTTAAGTAATTTTAGTTGAATTGTACCAATCCCAATTTGCTGGTAAAATCTGTTTATTCGTTTGTTTGGGTTTTTTTTCCACCTTCACATAGTTCTTTCCAGTTTTTGGAATTTGTTTTTTAAGTCTTGGTGCTGATGTCAGAATATAAATATAGAAGTGGTGCACTTCCAAGAAATATAAAATTCCAAATCAAATTAATCCTATATGATATTTAGGCTAAAGACAATCATATTTTGCATTTTCAGTACAAAAAACAGTTTCTCACTGGTAACTAATCTTAAAACACCTCATCTTCTAAACATTCCATATAAGCTATAATTTTGCCTTTAATATACATATGTCAGTAATCCAGCATGTTTTCTACCATCTCTGCATTATTAATTTTCAAAATATTATTTGTACATGAACATTCAGCAGTAAATGTATAAGCTTTCATGAAAAACAGCTAATTCAATACTAAATCAAGCCAAGTAATATGTCTAACAAGTAACAATAGAGTTTTGAGATACTATACTTGCAATTTTATGGGGTTTTTTTGCTGTTTTTTTTTTTTTTTTTGAAATAATTAGAAAGTTGATGACATAATAATGGTTGATCCAGTGATAATCTAAACTTAATTTAATTGTAACAAAAGAATAGATATCCACCTGTAATAAATCGATTTTCTCAATATTTTTGGATGAATAAATATTAAATACTTAAATGCAATATCATAATCAGCAAATTTCTAATGTATGTCTTAGAAAAATGCAATTCAAACATAAGCGATAATGAAAAATTCCAGTAAATGCATGATTCACTCAGATGAACTTTTTCACCTAGAAAGACTGTTCAGATTTATCACCACACTTAATTCCTAGTTGTTTCCAGATAATTTTACAAGTTTAGGAGGCATTTTAGCCCTTCAAAATGTTTTAGGTTTGAGCTGTAGATTTTCTAACAGCTGACACTCTTAAGCTCTCAAATTGAACACGGTGAAATATATTTTCTTTTTTCAATGTGAAGAAAAGCTCCATCATGGAATTAGGGTATAGAGGAATGAGAGGATGAGAAGTTATCTAGTTTTTGATTTATTTCAGAAGACAAAGAGAATTTTTAAGAAAATAACAAAATAAAGACATTGAAAGAAAATATTGAAAGACTGAAAGTAAAGCAAAGCACAGTGCAGAAGATTAAGAATTTAAGATTGTGTAAATAACTTTTGAGATGTTAAATTTGATGTGAAGTGTATGTGCTGGGAAGTACGTATTGTTATTAATAAAAACAGTACACAAGACATATGGCATATTTGCTCTTTTGCAGGCTAAAAAATTTAATGAAAGTCCTCTTTGGACAATTGCAGCGTTATAGTTAACTTAGGAATATCAAATTCCAATTCCTGGACCAAGATGATTCTGTCTGGAATGTATCCATCAGTGCAATGGACTCTGAACGAATGCATTTTAATTAGAAAGTTGATTATCAATATTAGTTTTTATGTACATCTTTTTACTCTTTCAAAAACTAACATTGTACTGCCTGTTAATTGAGCAGTTTGCAGAAGGATCCCTGTATCTGCATTTGTTTGAACGAGTTACTTTCTACAAACTGATTCCAATAGCATATAATCAACTTTGAAACAAATTATCAAAAAACAGGAAAAAAAGAACATCAGAAAA
>VXAB01006884.1:0-26543 GCA_013399175.1 Odontophorus gujanensis | reverse complement strand
TATTTGTGGATGCGCCAGACTGATTTTTGGTAGCTCACTCCCTTTTCTCAATTCTTTCCATACCTTTTTTTGATAAGAAAGAAGTAGTGAAATCTTCCCTCACCAAGGAAGTCTAAAATAAACTTTCAAAAAATGTACTACACTGTCAGAGTAAGCAATAAGCATAGCAAAGGAAATGCAGTGCATACACAATGTTTTCTGATATTCCATCACACTTACTCACGCTTTTCAGGCAATATGAGATTGAAGAAAAAAAAAACAGTAAAATATGTTCCACTCCTAAGCTACTACACATCAGGTTATCACTTCAACTGAACTTTGTTGGCTGGTTTATGGACTGTGTGGTCTCATGATTAATAAAGAAGCTGGTATACCAGAATTTCATTTCATTTTGGTTTGTCTTGAAGACTGAGCTCATGGATCCTATATCTCTGGGTCCTTCCCAGGTGGAATGCAGAGATGTGTTTCCAATTGTTCTGCTCAGATGAGCTGGCACACTCATCATACACAGAGATATTTGTGATGCCCTCTTTTTCCTTTTTCAGGATCTTTGACATGAGTTACAGTGTTTTATTATTTTTTTCTGTTTGTTAGTTTTTGTTTGTTTGTTTTCTTTTCCCACTAGGCATCAAACTAGGGCACATTTAAATGAATGGGACAATAAAATTTCTCTGAATCTGTTTCAAATTTTATAAACACCTTTGTTGCAGTTTCTCATATTTTCAATGCTTTTTTTTGATTTGCAGAACAAACTGTAACTCAATTAAGGGTTATAAAGCAGGTATGTATTTCACCATTGAGTACGAGCAAGATAACTCTGCCCAACTCACACATCTTATCATCTAGCAAGCAGCTACTTATAGTGTAAAGGTTTGGATGTACATAAGCGTCTAATACATATTTATTACTTATCCCCACTTCATATTAAAATGAGTTCTAGAAGGGTCTCTTCAAGCTTGTGCTTGTGCAGTGCCTTCTGGAGGTCATGGGCCACCATCTCAGGGATGAAGAAATAACTCCTTTCCCTCATGAACTCTCTATGAACTCAAGATGTGCACAGGCACAGTCCCACGAGGTAGAATGTAACTGGTCTTCAACTGATGCTTACATTTCAGACCCTCTCTTATCAGTAAACTTTTACCAGCCTGTTCCTTCCCTGTCAACATCCAGGGACTTCATGGCCTTCACTAACAAGCAGTGCAAATCCCGGCCAGCTAAGTCTTTCCTTATATGGTGTTCATTTATAACGAACTGAATCCTTCTAAGTTTCTCCCCTCCTAATGTATGTCTGCTTATTGCTCATCATTTTATGTAACAAATAATAACAATAATATATATATATTTAAATCTGAAAATCAAAATGAAAACATAATCTATATAATAAGGACACATTTATACAGAGAATTTACCTGCTCTAAGAAGAATGGAAGACTGTTGTATTCTAACAAGTCTCCACCAGCTGTTGTGACTTTGCCTTGTAGGCCTTCTAGAAGACAGAAACCATCTCAACAATCTGGAGGATTCACTCAGTTCCAGATTGCTGCTGCTACCAGTGTATGGGAGTCAGCCTAAGGAGGCCCCACAGTCAAGCTTCTCTTACCCTTCCTGTTTTCCCCTCAAGACATCTGCAAACAATTAAATGAAGAAAACCATCACAGTGAAGTGTAATATAAATAAATAATTAAATCCAAAGGAGATGAACCAGAAATCTGGATTCAATACATTACTGCATCCTTCTATTCTCTTTTCATTTATCGATGATAGAAAAGCTGTACTGTTCAAATGACTACTATCCAAAAATATTGATAAATCCTTTTTCCTACCCTCCCAAGAACNGGAAGTCTAAAATAAACTTTCAAAAAATGTACTACACTGTCAGAGTAAGCAATAAGCATAGCAAAGGAAATGCAGTGCATACACAATGTTTTCTGATATTCCATCACACTTACTCACGCTTTTCAGGCAATATGAGATTGAAGAAAAAAAAAACCAGTAAAATATGTTCCACTCCTAAGCTACTACACATCAGGTTATCACTTCAACTGAACTTTGTTGGCTGGTTTATGGACTGTGTGGTCTCATGATTAATAAAGAAGCTGGTATACCAGAATTTCATTTCATTTTGGTTTGTCTTGAAGACTGAGCTCATGGATCCTATATCTCTGGGTCCTTCCCAGGTGGAATGCAGAGATGTGTTTCCAATTGTTCTGCTCAGATGAGCTGGCACACTCATCATACACAGAGATATTTGTGATGCCCTCTTTTTCCTTTTTCAGGATCTTTGACATGAGTTACAGTGTTTTATTATTTTTTTCTGTTTGTTAGTTTTTGTTTGTTTGTTTTCTTTTCCCACTAGGCATCAAACTAGGGCACATTTAAATGAATGGGACAATAAAATTTCTCTGAATCTGTTTCAAATTTTATAAACACCTCATATTTTCAATTCTTTTTTTTGATTTGCAGAACAAACTGTAACTCAATTAAGGGTTATAAAGCAGGTATGTATTTCACCATTGAGTACGAGCAAGATAACTCTGCCCAACTCACACATCTTATCATCTAGCAAGCAGCTACTTATAGTGTAAAGGTTTGGATGTACATAAGCGTCTAATACATATTTATTACTTATCCCCACTTCATATTAAAATGAGTTCTAGAAGGGTCTCTTCAAGCTTGTGCTTGTGCAGTGCCTTCTGGAGGTCATGGGCCACCATCTCAGGGATGAAGAAATAACTCCTTTCCCTCATGAACTCTCTATGAACTCAAGATGTGCACAGGCACAGTCCCACGAGGTAGAATGTAACTGGTCTTCAACTGATGCTTACATTTCAGACCCTCTCTTATCAGTAAACTTTTACCAGCCTGTTCCTTCCCTGTCAACATACAGGGACTTCATGGCCTTCACTAACAAGCAGTGCAAATCCTGGCCAGCTAAGTCTTTCCTTATATGGTGTTCATTTATAACGAACTGAATCCTTCTAAGTTTCTCCCCTCCTAATGTATGTCTGCTTATTGCTCATCATTTTATGTAACAAATAATAACAATAATATATATATATTTAAATCTGAAAATCAAAATGAAAACATAATCTATATAATAAGGACACATTTATACAGAGAATTTACCTGCTCTAAGAAGAATGGAAGACTGTTGTATTCTAACAAGTCTCCACCAGCTGTTGTGACTTTGCCTTGTAGGCCTTCTAGAAGACAGAAACCATCTCAACAATCTGGAGGATTCACTCAGTTCCAGATTGCTGCTGCTACCAGTGTATGGGAGTCAGCCTAAGGAGGCCCCACAGTCAAGCTTCTCTTACCCTTCCTGTTTTCCCCTCAAGACATCTGCAAACAATTAAATGAAGAAAACCATCACAGTGAAGTGTAATATAAATAAATAATTAAATCCAAAGGAGATGAACCAGAAATCTGGATTCAATACATTACTGCATCCTTCTATTCTCTTTTCATTTATCGATGATAGAAAAGCTGTACTGTTCAAATGACTACTATCCAAAAATATTGATAAATCCTTTTTCCTACCCTCCCAAGAACTAGGTATTTGCTAATGTTTTTATGCTACCAAAGCACTGAACATGCACGTAGTTTGTAAAAACTCAAGAAACTCTATGCCAAATTAAAAAAAAATAAAAATAAAAATAAAAAAGAATACTCTTTAAATAACAATTGTTAATGGCCTGCAAANATAAATAATTAAATCCAAAGGAGATGAACCAGAAATCTGGATTCAATACATTACTGCATCCTTCTATTCTCTTTTCATTTATCGATGATAGAAAAGCTGTACTGTTCAAATGACTACTATCCAAAAATATTGATAAATCCTTTTTCCTACCCTCCCAAGAGCTAGGTATTTGCTAATGTTTTTATGCTACCAAAGCACTGAACATGCACGTAGTTTGTAAAAACTCAAGAAACTCTATGCCAAATTAAAAAAAAATAAAAAATAAAAATAAAAATAAAAAAGAATACTCTTTAAATAACAATTGTTAATGGCCTGCAAAGATCATTCAGTATCTACACAAGCTTTTTCCATAGAGTCATATAACCATAAAATCTTAAAATTGGTCAGGCTGGAAAAGACCTTCAAGATCATCAAGTCCAACTGCAACCTAACCATACTACCCTAACAACTCACTGTTAAATCACATCTTTAAGCACCACATCCAATCAGATTTTAAACATGTTCAGTGACGGTGACTCATCCACCCCTCTGGTAAGCCTGTTCCAGAGCTTAACAACCCTTTCTGTAAAGAAGTTTTTCCTTATATGAAACCTAAACCTCCCCCCATGAAACTTTAGTCCATTTCCCCTTGTCCTGTCACCTGTCACCAGTGAGAAGAGACCAATCCCGCTCTTGCTGCAATCACCTTTAAGGTATTTGAAGAGAGTAATAAAGTCTCCCCCTCAGCCTCCTCTTCCCCAAACAGCCACAGTTCCTTTAGTCAATTCACATAGGGCATATTCTCCAAACCCTCCACAAGCCTAGGTGACATTCTTTGGTTTGATCACAGTACCTCAGTGTCCCTTCTGTATTGGGGTGCCCAAAACTGAATGCAGTACTCGAGGTGGAGACTTACCAGTCCATAGCTGTATATTTCTAATATAGCTATGACAGTCAACTATAGTCAGGAAGTTACTGTTCAAGTTAACAGTAGGCATGGAAAGATGAATAAGATGCATATGCCCAGTCTTGAAAACAACCTTCTATTTCATGTGACTATGACAGATGTCAAAGTGTTCACAAATAGTTAAGTACACTGAAACATCAAGTATTTAAAAATGATTTTATCTGAGATGGGTAGAGATTATTTTTAAATAATAATAAAAAAAATTATATTTTGCACAGAAAAATAAACTAGTTGCAAAAATAATTTGGTTCACAAAGCAAAATGTTATCCAGGAGCCATGTGGTTTGGTTTGTTTGGTTGGTGGTTTGGTTCTTTGTGAGAAGAGAGTTGGTGGTTGTTATGAAATATATGCAGAATACCTTTTAGTTTCACTTAGTTTTACTTCTGTCCTACACGTTCAGTTGAAATCTGCTGTATGGTACATTAAACTGTCTATTACTGTTTAGTTTCCATATAGCACAGCTAAAACCAAATGTAAACATTTGGTGTAGTAAGGTAAAAGCAGCTTGATTTGTCTTAATTGCTAATGAAATTCATTTTGTATCTAGAAGGTCGTACTACTCTGGGGACAGAAAATTTTCCTGAAACTTGTTTGAAGTGTTCTTAGAGTGATAAGGAACCTTTTGCTTTGAGCAGTAGTGCAATGCATGTTTCTTCTTCTGTCCATTCCACATGGTCACTTGATAACTGTAGTCTTTAATCTGCTATATTTTTTTCTGCATCTAAAAGATCTGTTGGTACAGTTTATCTCTTTTTGCCATAGTCCAAGATCAAATGACATTGTGGAAGCTTAATGGACTTGGATATCAAAGCATTTGATCACAGATGCATGCAATTTTATAACTTACGTGACTTTCCTGTGCTGCTGGAGAGGTGATGAAATGAGGAAAACAAGTTGGGTAGTTTAGCACTGTGCTTTCTTACCTGATGTTTCTGTCCTGGCAAGAAGTTGGGCAGGTCAGTGTAGTAGTGTCAGTCATGCTGTGCATAATCATGTGCTCAGTCCCATAATCAAATTAGTTGAGCCCTCTTCCTCTCCCCATGTTCCACAGAGGTTAAAGAAAAGATCCTGGTTTTCTGTGCACAGAAAGACCCTCCCAGAAGCTCTTGGTTTTCCCAGTATTCTTAAGTAATCTTATATATGGAATGGCCAGTTCAAATTGTGCTGCAACTTTCAGATTTGCTGTTGCCATTGTGGGCACTGAAAATCTGTTTTTTTCAGACACTTTCTGACACTTCTGCACTTCTTGAATATCAAGAGGTTTGTTTTTGCAAAGTTTGGTTGTCTGTTTCCTTGAGCAAACTGTTCTATTTTTGGAACAGGTGGTTGATCATATTTCACTCACTTCTGCTACAAAAGAAGTAAAGTTTCTGTGCTTGCATTAAGAGATATGCTAACTAAGCCTAAGTCACGCTAACTGATGCACTTCTTCAGTTATAGACTTATAACCTGTAAAAATAGGCAATTTATTTTGTCCGCCTGAGAAATATGCTGTTAGGAATGGCAAGTAAATATGTGTCAGAGAATATTCAGCAGAGTCTATCTACTCTGTATGGTTAGTTTATTTTTAAAAATCTGATTATTTCCATAAAAGTCAAAACTGGAAATTCATTTCCATTTTCTGGCTTCCAGCTTGGGTCACATAGAAGAAGATCCTAACCAGGTCATATCAATGGTCCGTCTAACCCTGTGTCACATCTCTAGCAAAAGTCAAAAGCAGACACCAAGTAAAAAGGGTATAGTGACAGAAGCATATAAATGCTTCTTCCCTGAACAGTTGCAACTTCAGATTTTGATATCAAGGAAGAGTTTTTTGGCTAAAAGAGTGTTTCTGGGTATTTCACACAATTACATTGATTTCTATTTTAAGAGCTTGTCCAGCCTGCTTTGAATTCATGTAAAATCAACATCTGCTTTATTTTTGTTATTAATAAGTAGCTCTACTTGGCACCTCAGCCAAAATACAGAACTGTTCTCTACTCTTAGTGGCTCTATTATATAATGACATGCCACTATATAAAATCTGTGCTGGGGCTACAAATATGTAAGGAAGCCTATGAAAAATATTTATACCTTAATCAATTTGATCCCAACCAGGAACTAAAAATGATCAGAATATTGTTTTAACACAGCAGAAAAATGAGTAAAATTGTTGTGTACGCTGTCAATATTCATCCCATGCTGAAGAAATAATTGTTTTCTCCATGTTGTTGTACTTCACATGCTTCTGATAATAAGGAATTAATTAAATGAGGATGTAAAAGTTCCAACATCCTTATTTGAAACCATATTGGGTCTATAGAAAACTGCAACTTAAAAATTAAGTATGATGTTACACTTGACATATCACAAAGCTGAACACAATGTACAACTGATATGCTTAGTGAAAAAAGGTCCTCTCTCGTACACAGTTTTGGCTGTGTTATGTCAGATACATTGAAAATGAACATATTTGAAATGCATGAAGCAAGCTACATTGTGTGCACAGTTACTCAGTGAAATAGTTGTTATGCCATTATCTCAGTCTCCTTCTGCTATGCTACACTAACTCTGTTCACATAGAATTTTACTAAAAGTGCATCTGGAGGTCTGGCAATACTAGTACTAGTATTCTGCCAGGGTCTAGAAACTTTAACGTTCCCGATGGCTACCAAAAAAAGACAGAAAGCTAAGGCTTCACCTGGGAGAATTGATCAAAGTAAGGAAGACATGCTAGTAAGGAGAATCAGAACCCGAAGATCACCAATGAATTTCTGATTGTCTCCAACAGAAAGCATAAAAACTAGGTCCTGCTTTTTCTTTTTTTGTTTTATCTTTTTTTTTCTTTTTTTTTCCTTTTTTCTTTTTTTTCTTTTTCTTCTTTGAATGATGTAGAATCTGATGGGTAGTTCTCTTACAACGAAAAATAAAAGCATAAATAAGAAACAAATAATTTTCTTTATCTGTGCAAGCATAAAGAAAATAATTTACTTTGAATAGAAGGGTAGCATAAAATGTGAGAATGTTGGAAAATAGTCAGAAAGAGCAGAGTTATCCAGATTTTATAAAGAAAATATTTTATTTCTCTCATTTAAGAGATGTACAGATGAATTAGGTTACAAATGTGACCTCTAAATTATGCTTATTTACTTCCCATGGTAAAGTGTGAAAATAATCTCCTGAATGCTGGATTATTTATCAAACTATAATGTATAGTTAGAACATGTAATTCCATAACCAGAAGTGGCTCTTACTACACATATTGAAGGGGTGAAAAAATCTCAGTTCTCAGTGGTAAATCTTGATGTGCAGAAAATGAATCTGGCAAGCCTGGAGGACATTAGCCGACTGGCCTGATAGAGCTCTGTTCTGGTTTCAGTTGGGGCAGAGTTGATTTTTTTTCTTCATAGTGTCTGGTGTGATGCCATGTTTTGGTTTCAGGAGAAAAACAGTATTAATTGCACATCAAAGTTTTGTTTGTTACTGAGTAGTGCTACACAGAGCCAGGGATATTTCAGGTTCTCGTATTGCTTTGACCATGAGGGAGCTGGGTATCCACAAGGAGGTGGAGGGGGACAGAACCAGAACAGCTGATCAAAACTAGCTACAAGGACATTCCATATCATTGTGCAAAAATACTTCTAAAAATGTGGGGAGTTGCCCAGAGGGATAGCTGCTGTTATGGGGCTAGCTAGGCACTAGGGTAACTGCCTAAATGAACCACGTAGAGAAACGTCCACGTAACTGAACACAAGGAATCTAAACGTGCTAAAGATTTTGATGCTGCTGTTATCACATAACCACTCCGTATAATCTTTGAACGTTATGGGAACTGGAGGAAGTCCTGTGAATACAAGTTCTGCTGACTAGGAAAAGCAAATGTTTATAAAGTGTTGTGGAGCCTCCTTCCCTAGAGATATTCACAATCTGCCACTTTCCTCTGCAATCTACTGTAGGGAACCAGTTTTATCAAGGGATTGGACTCGATCTCCAGATGCCCCTTGCAACCCATAGGATTCTGTGATTCTGTGATACTCACTGACAAAATTTGTAGGGAATTGTCTAAGTGAATGAAAGTGCTATCAGTCCCACCTCAGTCCCAAGGAAGATAACGAAGAAAGTGCTCAAATAAATTATATCCACTATATCTAATGTACAGGAAGGTGATTAGGAACAGCTATCATGGCTATTTACCGAGGCCTAGTCATGCCCAAATAACCTGATTGCCGTTTAAAATGAGATGATTAGTTGTATAAAGAGAGATCAGTGATGGATGCTGTTTGTCTAAATTTTAGGAAATATTTTGTCTTAGTTTCCTGCATCAGCCTTGTAGCTAAATTGTGGAGATATGGACTGGATGGATCCACTGCAAGGTAGGCAAAAAACTGGTTGGACTGCAAGACTTAAAATGTAATGCTCAACAACATGAAGTCTAGCAGGTAGTTATTAATAAGTAAACATTCTGTTGGGATTAATATATTCAGTAATCTGTGCATTGGAATGGAATACATTTTCACAGAGTTCATGGACAACTTTCAAATGTAAATGATCATTGAAGGGTTGCTGAAGGACAGGATAGCCATTTAAAGGCGTTTCAGTACACTAGAGGAATGAGTTGACTGGAATCTCACAAAGTTCAGTAAACACAAATGCGAAGTCCCCTATGCATTCCCCTCAACCCCTCTGCCATTGGACAGGTTGAAGATTGAATAGGTAGG
This sequence comes from Odontophorus gujanensis, assembly GCA_013399175.1. Taxonomy (NCBI): domain Eukaryota; kingdom Metazoa; phylum Chordata; class Aves; order Galliformes; family Odontophoridae; genus Odontophorus; species Odontophorus gujanensis. The sequence continues at coordinate 17,196 of VXAB01006884.1, read as the reverse complement.
GGTCAGTTTTGGAAAAAGTGTTTTAGAGGTCCTGAATGCAGCAGTACATCCAGCAATTAAAACTAATCGCAGAATGTATTGAATTAACAATAATATAATCAGCTCATGGAAAGCAATTATTCCCCTCCACTAAGCACCTGTGAAACTGCACTGAGAATAATAGTTCTTGTTTAGGATCTCAGTGTAGTAGATATATTAAAAAATTGCAACAAAATCAAAGGAGTGCTGTTTGGGTCCTATAGCTGTTAGCATATGAGAAGAGACTGAGGAGACTTGGAGGTATTTTAGCTAGACATTTAGGAAAAAAAAAAGGCTAAGGAGAGAAAAGAATCAAGTGTCAGTCTTCAGATTAATGAGATGATGTTAGATTCTGCTCAGATGTGCACAGCAGCGGGACAAGAAGCAATAAATACAAGTTGCACTGGATGAAATTGCAACTCAGTATAAAGAAAAAAATATGCACAATTAGAGTGGTTAAGCACTGGAACAGATTTCCCAGAGAGACAATAGAATTTCTGTTGAGATGTTCAAAACTTGATTAAAAGAAAGGCTCTAAGCAATATAAATTTAGCACTGTTTTCAGCAAATTTTTGAGTAAATGGTCTTGTCAAAATGTAGGATTGTCCAGACATGCAATAAAAAAAACAAAAAAGTTTTGTTTCTATATAATCACTGCTACTTTTAGTACATATACCAAAATTCTCCATTATGATCTGACAGTTTGAACTCAATGAGACTGTCATTCCCAGTTCCAGTGTTACATATTTGCATACCCACCTTTTCTTTTATGCCCTTTTTCTTGACCCTGCAATCTGAGATGAGTGCTTAATTCTGTAACGCACACAGATAATCTTTAATCTGATTATTGTATTTCCTTCATAGTGATCTTTTGTTTACATTTATTTTTATTTTATTTTATTTTATTTGTGTTTTTTATGTGAAGAACTCTGATTAAAAGAACTAACTTCTTTGCAAATTCCCATTTATTATCCTTCCTTTGTTTCTGATAGCACGGCTGTGTTAGCTGGTCAGTACTCTTTCTATTCTTGCTAAGTTTACAGATCACTTGATAAATCTTTAAAGTATATGCTGCTACTAACATCTGGAACAAGTTTATAAATATTCTTTATCCTCTTGCATGGGAGCCAAGTTAGAAACATTCTTTTAGTTTTGATTTTGAATGCATTCCAAACTTACAATATTTATATTTATTTCCTTGATGTTTTTCAAACAGATTGATTCACTTACCAGTTCTTTTACTATTCTATTTTAGGAATAAAATTCCTAAAAACAAACTATAGCTGTGAACATCTTAAACATTCCTTTCTATTCATAGGGATGTAACCTAAACACCATTTTCATTTGTTTTGACATGGTAATTTCAAGTACACTGACATCATCTCACTTAGTCTTGATAATGTACCCAACTCCTTTATATGTTCTCAAACTGATTAACTGAAGACTTGAGATGGTAATGTGGTCTTTCATAGAATTGCATTGACATCTTATAGGAAAAACTGTGATGGATCAAGGAAGCAAAGTGGCAGAGAAAGTTTGACACAGATTGTCACTCATTCATACAGCTGTTGTAAGAGTTCAGCTGTCGTAATACCTCAGCTGTCATTAGCTGAACACTTGATAATACTTGAAATACATGCACATGACCTAAATTGATGTGATGTAAGTTTAAGAACGTTTGTTTAAGGGCCAAAACAGAAACGTGTATATATCAATATATATATAGACAGATTTTTTTTTTTCATAATGCTGTTACGTGTGCCTTAAGACTTAATATATGAAGAGAAAGACAAGCAGCAGCATCTTAGCTAAGGAAAGACCCCACCTAATTTGAATGAAATGGAGATTGCTCCATGGCAACGCATTTCATACACTGATCCAATCTTTTTCCAGAGATTCGTTGTTTTGTCCTTAGTTTCATCAATCTCTATGTGAATTTTGACCATTGCTTTCACCTGTGATCAGTCTGTTCATATGTAAAATGGTTACCATTCAGTGTTTGATAGAGAACTCCTGAGAATTATTGGAAAAATGTTGTTGTATTTTCAGAGCATATCATTGAAGTAACAATATAAACATTATTTTTTTTTATTGAAACAAATCAGACAGAACTTCTGTCATGGTTTTATGATTTTTGTTATTGTTATTCCACATCATAACATCATGTAATGCATTGGGAGTTTAAGAGTTAATGTTCCAGTTCCATGGATCATCAATAGTTCTGAGTATACCTGCTTCAGAAGAGGAGAACTATGTACCCCAGAGAACTTTGTGTTGCTTTGCCTTTTTCTGTTTTCCACTCAGAGGGAAATGTATAAACTGTTTGCCTGTCATGAGACACAGGCTTTTTCCCCTTTCGGGTCGACCCAGTAGCGGGTGCTCCTTAGCTATCTCACCTTCAGCTTTATCGTAAGGCCTTCAGTGTTTGGACTCTCTCTCTCTCTCTCTCTCTCTCATTTTATTTGTTTTATTAGCCTCAATTCCAGTTATATTGTATTATATTGTGTTATTTTGCATTCTGATATCTTATTTAGTAAATCAGCATTCCTCCTCAGATCGTTGCTGCTGTTTTATTTTTAGGCCCATCTCTCTTTTCTTTTTCCCTTTCCCCCTTCTTCTTTCCTGGGGTGTGGGCCTGTGGATCTGCTGCCCCATTATTCACAGAACCAGGCTGAACCACCCTGTAAACCATTGACAACTTCACGTTTAGCTACTAAAAGCATATGTTTTCTTCAAATTCTATTTTAATCTTTTTGTTGTTTACACAACATGACAGTTAAAGTTGATGAACTGATAAACAATTACTTGTGACAGAATGCTGAACAAAGGTTATATGCAAAAAAGCTTATTTTTCGATTCATTTGTTTAATTCAAACCATAAAAGACAGTATTCTAAGACACTGGTTCTGGTGCTTGGTAGGGAAATCAGTTAAACATTCTCAAACACAGCTGTCATCAGGCTGAGTCTAATTACATTTTCTTAAACATTTTTTTCCTGCAAGTAAAGGAAAGATCCTGGCATTCCTACTTATGTTTAGAACATTAAATATGATTATACCTTCTGATTTCAGGAGACTTAAGTAATTTTAGAGAACCTCATTCCAGTAGGCTTATTTCACAGGATCATTATTTAGTTCTGATTTTTCTTTTATGTGTACCTCAATCAAAGATCAGAGCTCTATTGTTCTCAGCACAGTAAAGACAAGTAATCAAAAAGCAAGCTTCTAAATAGTTCCCAATCTAGATACCAGTAAGAATGCACCAGGGAGATGAAGCAGCAAATGGAGTAAAGAGAGTCAGGCAATAATGAGCAGACATTTTGGCTCAGAACTTCCTGAATTGATTTCTGCCCAGTTTCCTACCACCACGAAGAAGGTTGTCAGATATCTTCTCTTTGAATATCTTACACACTGGTATTTCAGACATTCTCCTTGGGAAAGAAGAGAGATTCAGATGTCAGTATAGAGGAGGAAATAAAATGTGGTTGTCTTCTCAATCAGTGACTGTTCTAATCAGTAGGATATTTCATTAAATGCTAATATTTCCAAAGACAACATCCTTTAACATCAAAATAAAAACTTTGGGAGAAATCAAATACTAGACCTTTCTGAATTACATTCTAACAAAATAGGAAGACTGTTGTTCAGAATTCCAGTTCTTTTGCAGATAAAAGATGTCTATCTGCATGAAATGTATGCAGAGAGTAGATATGTAATTGAGTTTATATTATTTCATCGTTAAATGAACAAAAATTAGATGCAATGTTGACACTGGAACACATTTGATTTTTCTAATTAGAAATGGGAACTTAAAATGCATCATTTAGATGAGGTGCTCCAAAATGTTGCCAAACTTTACTTTCAGAGTCAGTTAAACATTTTAGAAAGTACTACCATGCACTTCTACAAGAACAGATATGATCTGATGCCCGATTTATTCAAAATATTTTCTGTTACTGAATATGAAGAATTTAGAACTACCTCAAATAAAATTCATCTGAAATTATTTCAGATATTCCACCAAGTGGAACAGATATTCCTGGATTAGTGCGATGGATAATGTTGATTTGCAAAAAAAGATTGAAATAATTAATTAGGATTGAATAAATCCTCTTTTGAAACTGGTCTGCAATAATATCATTAAACAGAAGATGACATTTGGCCTTTAGAAGGAAATTAACTAAAAGAAATGAGTAAATGTGTTATTTGTTAGGTCAGCTTTTTTTGGAGGGGGAGAGGGAGTTGTTTGTCTCTTTAGACAGTTGGTAGGTTGGTTTTAAATTAAAATGGAAATTTATGCCTGACAGAAGCTTTAGATTTCAGGATACTTGTCACTGTAATGTCTTATTTACATAAAGGAAGTTATTTTTTACTTTACAATAGCTTGTATGATCAACAGAGAAGTGGTTAATGTTTGTCAAAAGTAATGTAGTTCTTATAGTCTGTTTCTATTTAGTTCTTTAGCAACCACGTTACTTAGGTAACTGTGACCCATATAGATTTTACAGAGGAATGCCTTTCATGGTGATAGGCAACAACAGCAATGCTGAAGGAGAATGGTCATGACCATTCCTTTCATTTAATGTACATCTGGTTTAGAAAATATATCTGCTTCCTAAGTCTACATGGATGCCCAAAGGATATGGTGTATAATAATCCATTTAAGGGAGTCTGAATCTGTACCAACGACATTTTCAAAGAAAGACATGAATAGCAGGTCTCTAAATATATGTAGATGTCTCTGAAAGTAATGCCTCCTTTTTATTTCTTGGAAACTGCAACTGATACACAGAGCATAATAACACTACTTGATAGAGAATATTCTCTGCTACAAAATGTTACTTTTTAACAGTCACCACCATTAGCTGTGGTACATTTTAAGTATTGATCAAGAGCCTGCATGCTGCACTCGTAAACTTCTGCATCAGTGGAAGTGACCCACTGTCACTGCCGCTGTTACCACTGCTGAAACACACCACTCACCACCTCACTGTGTTCACACCCACTGTTTTGTCTCCATAAATCTCCAGAAAGAATCAATGAATGACAATGGGTGCCATTTTCTCTGCACAGAGGAATTCAATTACACACCTTTGCTTTGTACTCATTTCCTTGTTGGACGCCATTTTGTCATACTGCCCCTCTGCTGCCATCTGTCACAAAGAAACAAAATGTAATGGGATATTGTTGGGAAGTCCTCTACTGCCATGCCATCAGCATGAACCTCTGATGTCCTGGGCCAACATAACAAAATAGAAGTCATTACTTTTGGAGCAGACCTCATCATATAAGGTAATATTGCAACTTTAACAAACAACAAACTGTCAATAAAAGCAGTTATGTCTTTTCTGGAGCTACCCTGCATGTTATAACCGAGGAACATGAAGACAACTGCAAAGAAAACAGCCACCCCACTGCTTGCACTTGTCCATCAGGAAAAGAAGAATCAACTGGCTCTTGAAATGCTTAAATGATTCAGGGAAACCCATTTTGCACTGAGTGGCAAAGTACATGATCAAATTTAGTATTAGGATAAATTCTCAATATTTTAAATCTAGCAACATCTCATTTAAATAATAAAACATTATCAGCTGAGTTTTTATTTTATTTTGTTTAAACAAACTTTCTGCATGTTTTAAAATGCATAGAAATCCATATTTTAACCATAGCAATACATATATAAATATACATTTTTTACAAAAACCTGCAGATTATGAATATTCACTGAATTAAAAAATATCCCAGGTCAAAAAAAAAAAAAAGAAAAAAAAAGATTTTTTTAATACATAGCAATAACACCTACTGTTGCTACAACTGAAATATTTGTTGTATTTCAAATTTTATATCAATTAAGTATAAAAGAGAATGTAGGATCATCAGTATCAAATTATCCTTCTATGTAAAATTTAAACAGGTAAATGACAAGCTAAGAATCCTCTGTTAGGCAGTGATCTGGTTTAACCTTGATTTTTTGCAACGATGATTTTTGCACAGGGACACTTAAAAGAGATTCAGAGTTCTGACATGAATTGTACAGCTTCATAAAACAGTTTTTACTGAACAAGTAGAAACATGTACACATCACACAATGAGTGCTGTCTACATCAGTGAGTCATGTAAAATAGTACACTCTCCTGTGCAATTATCTATGTGGTTGTAGCAGCATTCATAATTACATTTGTACTAATGCAACAGAAATGACATGGTTACATACTTTTCAAGCCTGAATCAGCTCGCATCCACCTCTTCTGGCAGGCTGCAAAGTGCTTTCATTGTTCATTGCCATGAAGAACACTGCAAGGCAAATATATTTAGATCTATCTGAAGAACAAAGCTCTAGACATTTCCCAAGCCTGAAGTATTCACTGGACCACATTACTTCTGCCATCAGCATAAGTTACAGAATTAAATGCTGACATATTGCTTAATATTTTAAACGTTGATTTTCATTTTATTTATTTGATTTTATTTTTGAAATAATGAAGTAAGGAGCCTGATCTATTACAATTATATATTCAGATGCTCTCAGAAATAATGAGAGTCACATTCCACAGTCATATTCGCAAATCTGCAAAATCAGTGAACAAAGGTAAGTTTCCTTATGAACATGAGCTCAACAGCAAACACAAAAGAAAAGTAGCAAGGATTTTGCACAAATAATCATGTAAACTCCTCAAAAAACAAAAAACCAAAACCAACCAACCAACCAAACAAAAAAAAGTACAGCTGAACAGATCATAATTCCCAAAATAGAAAAATATTTATGAACTGCATTCACATAGTGCCAAATATTTGTTTTGTAACTTTCTTTTGTGAACTATTTGACATATAAAGTATACTACAGGAATAGATGCAGTATACTTCAGCTTGTTGTTTTCCATGTTAATTCATACAGGTCTGCCTTGCTGCAGATTTTTGCTAATTTTTACAAAAATCTATTAATTTAATTGCAGGAACATACAAATGTTTTAGACAGATATGTGTGTTCAAATCTATTGACTATTCCATTTCAATTAAACATAGCTGGAAAAATCTGTCATTGTATGAATTGTTGTATCTAACGTTCATGTCACGCATGGCACTAAGACCTTTATTCCCTTTACTGTTGTCTGCAACTACTTGACCAAAGTGAGAGTAGAATTCGTTTGTTTCTTAACAAAGAAAGTGTCCTGAAAATGTTCATCAGTCACTGAGAAATAATATCTTTTAAGCACCTTGACTATAAAATCACAGAATCTTAGACATAAGGAAAAATAAATTTGGATTACATACCAGACAAAATTTGTCAGATATAGAATTTGGAAAAGAGATATGTAGATCTTTCAGATGAAAAAGAATTGAGTTACAATTCATTAATTCTGAAAATAGATAACACATTGGAAAATACAACACACACAAAAAAAAATCATAGCTGAAAACAAATATTGTTTGTTTAAGGTCATACACCTGAAATGAGAGGCAATATTAATCAAGACAGAATTAAATTCATTACATCCTTGACTGTCATTTATTGCATAGTTATAACCATTTTACCTCTCTGCTGCTTCTTTCTAAATGTTCAAAGACTGCACCTCCTGCTATACAATTTTAATAGCCAATATTTTTCTCCACATTTGGACATAAATCAGGCAGTTTGGGGAGTTTGGTGGAACAAATGAACTAGACCTATCAAACCTTAATAGAATTTTTTATAATCAGGTATCAAACTGTTCACAAAACTTCTTTTTTTTTTTTTTTTGACTGTTTGTTTTGATTTTTAAAGGAGACTTGCATTACCAAGGTAAAATAATCATAATAATCATAAATAAATAAAAAGTATAATTAACACATTGTATGTACACATATTATGAACTTTATAAATTAACTGCTAAATGTTTATCTTTATATCTAGTGTTTCTACAACACTGAAGTCAAATTTTAGTGGGTGTATGTGACTACGCTATTTAAACAGCTGTTGGTTCTGTTTTGCTGCTTTCTCTAGGTTTCACAATATGTAATTTTTATTTATTGACAATTCATTTTAATTAGTGGGGCTTCTAGCTGGCAAAATAAATACTGTTTCTTGGAGTGAAAGCTGCATGAAGATGAATATATTTTACATTTTACCCTACCTTTGGGTACAGATAAATAATTAAATAGTTTAGACAAATAGGAAAGTGCATATGTAGTCATGAATACTGACTAAATTTATGCTTTAAAATACATAGTATAAGAGTGCCATCTTCTGGAATTAGTATTTCTTACACTTCTGCTCATTTTAGTCTTCTGTTCACAAGAAATATTGGTTAAAGATTAATGAAGTTTACTTGCTTTTTTTCCCTGCAATTCCATTTTCATTTGTCTACGGCAGTTTAAAAGTTAGTAGTCACTGCATAAATTATTTTTCATACAGAGAGTTAGAGAGGGTGGTTTAAAAATCATCTGAAAGTACTCAGCTCTATTCAGCCTGTTCTGCATGAGTAGCAAAAGATTATTAGAATGGGAAATTGTGTTCCTCTGTTGCAAGCACATATAGACAGACACCCGTGCAGCATACATAAAGGTTACAGAACCTCAGAAATATTTTTAAAGGAAGATGCTTTGGACTAAATCTTCATCTCACTCAACACATACACAGTTTCTACTAATATTAATGCAAATATTATTGCCAAGGTACATCACATCTAATAAAAATGATGGATAAAAGTAAATTTTAGTTTTAAGTGTAATATAGAAATATCTGTGGTCTATAAACAGACAATGCAGGGATCCAGTAACAGCACAATTTTACTTGTCTTACAGAATAAAACCACGGAACCAGAAATTGCATCCTTAAAGCATAAGTTAAGGCTTCGCACTCTCTGGGAGCAAGGCTTTGGGGTAGTGATGTGTAAAACACCGTCCTCTCTTCTTGTCTTGGAGCCCAATAAAATCGAAACTCATCTACTGTGTTCCAGCTGGGATTTTTTGTCTGTCTGTAGTTATTTATTTATTTATTCAGACCTGAGCCTTCATATTCCAGGTCATTTTTCATATTGAAACTACCAACACCTATAATAATTTGTCCCATATCTCATTCATTCTTTGTGCACATAAAAGTTTTTAAAATTAATTTCCCTTTCTTTTTCTGCTTTTACTTTTCCTGATTAAATATACCTATTTGTCATCTTACCAAGCTCTCCACTCAGGCTTAAAAAACACAACCACAACCATGCAGGTTATGAACAAACAGAAAGAAAAGAGTCAAGCACTGCTGGAAAGTGAACAGGAAAAAACTTACTGAGACTATTTTTTAATTCTAAGATAATATTTATCACAGTTTAAATGACAAAAAATGACAGCTCAGAGTCTAAAGGGACATGAATAGCAAAACACTTAAATCATAGATATACAAGATACATGCAGATACATGCAGTTTTACAAACCACATTAGTTCACTGCCCTGTAGAGTAGACAGCGCAGTTCAGGAGGAAGGTGAAGTGGGCCAGTACAGTTTTTTTCTTTTTCCTCTGTTAATGTCTATTTCAGTTTTATTTTACTTCAACTGCTTTTCTTATGAGCTGCTGCATATTTTTTCTTTTGATTCACAGTCACCTTTTGATAATTACTGTAGCTACCATTTGTTCTGGTTCTGGCTAAATAGGTGCTGCTTATAGTTTATGAAGAAGTTGCATTTCATCAAGCCCTGAGAACACGATATTGAACTCCATGTAGTGACTTGGTTTATCATTTCTCCAGTTTTAAAGAAATTTCCATATTCTGTATTCAAAATATTCTTCTATCTCAAACAAAACTGCAGCACACTCAATATTATAGAACCACAGAATCACAGTATTGTAGGGGCTGGAAGGGACCTCTAGAGATCATCTAGTCCAACTCCCCTGCCAAAGTTGGCTCTCTAGACCAATGGTCTCTAACAGTATCAGAATAACAGCTTTGTCAATCCAGTCCCTTGACTAAAATACTAATTATAACTTCAACACCCATACTTGCAGACTTTCACTAGTAAATTCCCTCTGCTCTTGTTGTTCATCCTTCTGGATAGCCTTTACCTGTTCTGTTTTTCTTGCAATCTATCAGCACATTTATTATGTGACACTCCCCAGATATTGTTAATTAAATTCAGGGAGATTTTCTGGACAAAGGAATCAGCTGTCCATGGGGAAAATAAAAGTAATATGACATAGTCTACTTTTAATGGACGTTGATGCTGTGTGTGTCAGTGCTTTAGCATTAAGAAAAATATTGCATCATGAACCTCTCATTAACATTCTAAGCATTGATAACATCTTCAATTGAAAGAAATCAATGGTTTTGCCAGTGATATCACTGAAAGTTGCTGTGTTGTTCAAATACGCTGAAAATCCTATCCTCAATTGTACAAGTTTTAATTATCTCTACTTTTTACGGGTTCAAGATTAAAAAAAAAAGGCATCTGCAATACATTTTTAAACTTACTTGCAATTGCAAAATTCTGTTCAACTTTCAACATTCATTGTGACACAAGAATGAGAAACAAATTTGGTAAGACAACGCTGCATATTTAAAATGCAAGCTGTAAAATGGTAATGGACAAGCAAGACCCTTTAGCTACAGCTAACCTACTGTCCACATGTCAGGTTATGTTTTTTTTTTTAATCTTGACTTTCACAGTTTGACACCAACTTACCTGTGTGTCAAATTAAATTAGGCCAAATGAAAGAAATTTTCCTGAGTAGTAGTGAGTGGTTCTACTTTTCCACTGTCACCTTTTATATATATAAAACATCTAATTAAGCGTTTATAGTCCATAAATTTATTTGTTTGTTGCTGTTTTTGCTTTGTTTTGTTTTGTTTCTTTCGATTAGCTGGTTTATTATCTCACAGTTATAATTATGCAGGATTAATATTAAGGCCAAGCGTGAATCTTTGCACATGCCCAGAACCAAAGAGCTGTAAGGGTTTCAGGTTTATAAGAAGATACCCTTACAGTGTTCTGCAATTTAAAAAGTGTTTTATCCAAAAACAAAAAAAAAACAAAAAAAAACCCAACAGTTTTCTACCTATTATATTTCTACCTATAAATTCTTTATAGTTTGACAATCATGCCTGCGAAAACGCTGAATCTTTGTAGTTTTGTTCATGAAAGAAAATGCATTTATCAACTTTGCAAATCTACCAAAATCTATTGAAATAAAGCACATTCTTTTGCAAAACAAACAAGCAAACATAAAAGATACAATTAATGTAATGACAGTAGTGTAAGTAATGAGTTAAAGGAAACTTTAATCCCTTCAAAATTGTCATATTTATAGCAGTAATTTAAATAATACTTAGTGATATTGCTCTTTTTAATCAAATAAACTTTTCCTTGATTTGAATCAAAGTTACTTCAAAGAAGTCATGTATTCCTACATTTATGGTCAAGATGAACATAATTATTTCTCTAAAATATCTCCATTCAGCATAATACAGAGAGGACTTGTGAAAGGAATTCATAAACTAGTGATCTTTCAGATGTATCATCTGTAATTTTACAGAAGGTTATTTTCCCACAGAATGTTAGAAAAACGTATTTTTTTCAATACACGAAGTTTGAGGACAAGACGCTGACCTCCACCTTTATAGACAGTATCCTATCAGCAATTATAATTTCATTTCTCAGATGGTGATGATCCTATGTGTTAGCAGTCATTTACACAAATTCTGAGTATTTCCTTAAAGCTTTGAAGAAAATATTTTGTAACACTCATTCAAACATGTTTTTCTCATTCATCATGCATATCATAGTAAACCTTTGCTGTGCAGAGCTCTTGGTTCCAGTGTTGAATATTGAAGTTCTATTAGCTCTTCCTGTTTCCTGAATCAAATTACAAGGACTTCTCTGAAAGTATTACGTCTTATTTTACCATGTTGTCCCACAAGGTCAGAGGTGGATGTTGGGGGTATGGCAGTAGAGGTTGAACCTAACTGCGAATATTCTCTTACATTTTGTTGTTATATGACAGGTAGCAGCAGAAAAGCAGTCTGACAAAATGGCATCTGACATGGCACCCACTGACATTCATTGATGCTTGCTGAAGATTTATGGAAACAAACAGTGGGTGTGAGTACAGTGAGGCAGTGGGTGATACTTTTCAGCAGTGATGACTGAGATGTGAAAGATAAGCCATGTTCTGTATAACAGTGCACATCTGTCATACCATGAAATGAAGAATTCTTGCTCATCACTGTCAAAAATGCATAGCTAATGGTAGTGGCTATGTTGAAAAATAGTGTTTTGTAGCTGAGAATTTGCTGTATGAAATAGTGTTAATGCACTCTTTGTATCTGTTGTAGTTTCCATGGAAATAAATAGGAGGTATTACCTTCAGAGAGCTACATACTAACAACAGTGAAATATAACTAAAATACTTCACAGCACTGAGGTTTGTAATGGGAAGAATCTATAATGCAATCTACTGATTTTGTTTACCTTTCAGTTTGGCAACATAAGCAGAACTGCTAGGACTTTTATTTGACTTTCAGGGTCTGCTACAGTATCTGGTTAGAGTTCTGAGTACTACTTCTACTACTTCCATTTATTTGTTTTCCTTCTCTGGAGAATGAATTAATTTTCACTGCTACTACTTTAGCAGACTGATCTGGTAAATAGTGTTCCTCTTTAGTTCATCTGTCCTGAAAATTTTGCTTAGCCTTTTCTACTACTTTCATGAACTGGCCTAATATTTCTATAATTTCAATTGTCATAGACAAAAAAAAACAAACTCTGAAATGTAGAACATTTAGCAATGGAAGGCCACCCATTGGGCAGAAGTTATTCAATACAATTGGAACAGATGAGGATACAAAAATCATGTTTATCTATTTCTGCTGTGCCAAAATGTTTTGTATTGTGCTTTGAATGTTCTATTTGACTGTGTGCAGGCAGTACATTAGAAAAGCTTAAATTATGTTATCACAGAATTGGAAACTGAAAATAAAAGAAAACAAAACCTTTTAACTTCTTTTGAAGTTCACATCTTGGGCTCAAGGATATCATAGAGTGATGACAAATCTGCTGCCACTGGTATAAATTATGACAACTATAAATTATATCACCTGGCTACACTTCTCTCCCACATCCTCATATTGAATGCAGGTTCATTACAGGATGTCAGCTTCAGGTGAATTTTACATGAATGAATTCTCAGCTAGTTAATTACAACTTGGATTTAGCTCTTTATATTCCTAAGCAACAAAGGAATGCTTTACTTGAAGTACTTTGAAACATAAAGGCAGCATCATAAACTTATTACAGCTAGAAGTTCAGCTCAGCCTAATTAGTCTTTCAGAAAGATTGCTAAGAGAGAAAGGTAAGATGACAGTTATATAGAAGCTTTCTGAGACCTACCTTCATGGATTACATTGCTCATTGAACAAAATCAAACATTCTCAATGAAGTACTTGAAAAGTGCAAATTGAAATATTCCTGTATGTCTGTTGAAGTCAGAGTTAGGAAAATTTTGCTTCCTAAGAATTGTTGCCAGCACAGAAGTGAGGATGTTCCTCTGTGAAATGGCTTTATCAATTAAAGGACAAAGATGTCATCAGAATTTGTAAATACAAAGAAGAATGGTACAGTAAAATGATCTTCACTTTGCTTTAAAATCAGTCTTCACAAGAGAAGTGAAAATTAAAAATATTTCTTTTGTAAACATGATACACTACATTTCTATTTATGTATGTATATTTTTGTGTCAATATAACCTTTGCAAATAATTTAGAAATACTTTTGAAATATTCCCTGTTTAACTCATTAGTATCATATCATCAAATCACGGAATGGCCTGAGTTGAAAGGGACCTCAATGATCATCTAGTTTCAATCCCCCTGACACAAGCAGGGTTGCCAAACACTAGTTAGAACATAACATCTTCTGATTTATCCTTGATGTATAATTTTAGCAAATAAAACGTTAATACAATCTGAGGACATACTATAACAGCAATTCATTTTTCCTAATTAAAAACATAAACATTTTGTATAACAACATACATTTTTGTTACATGAGCTAGATTTCAAATTAGTCACAGCAAGACTAACAATAAGGCAAATCAAGAAACTGGGGAAGAATTATGAACAGTCATTATCCAAATCATTTAAAATTGCAAGCAGATGACAGAAACTTGTGTAAAACATTCTACCACTAAGGTATAACTAAGTAGATATCCATTTTTTGTGGTGTATTTGGAGAAGCTGTAACTTGGTTTACAGCTTTAAACATCTTTTATATATATATATATATATATTTACTGTGCGTTCTGAAGTCTTCTTCATAGAATCATAGAATCACATAATCATAGAATCATAGGGATTAGAAGGGATGTCTGGAGTTTGTTGAGTCCAACTGCTAAAAGCAGGTTGAGCAGGAGAGCAGACAGAATTTATTGAATTTTTCCAGAGGAGACTCCTCAACGTATCGTCAGTATAATACAGTGCTCTGTCACCTTCATAGTAAAAAAGTTCAAAAACAACACAAAATTATCTTTAACTCATACCTTTGTGAAGCTGAAGAAAAGATGAGAATACGGCAAATTTTATGGAAAAAAAATAAAAGTGTGCAAAATTCAAATTCAAGCAAGAGCTACACAAATTACATAGAATGGTAAAATGTCCTGGGTACAAAAAGACCTTAAAGATCATGTAGTTCAAATCTCCCTGCCATAGGTAGAGTTACCACCCACTAGATCAGGCAACTCAGGGCCTCATCCAACCTGATCTTGAACACCTACTCAGTGAGAGTTCCACCACTGCTCCAGTGCCTCACCACTCACCAATAAAAGAATTTCCTCCTAACATCAAATATAATCTCCCCTTCTTTTAATTTAAAAACCATTCCCCCTTATCCTATCACTGTCAGACTGTGTGAAAGGTTGATCTCCCTTCTCTTTATAAGCTGTCTTTAAGTACTTGAAGACCCCTTGGATGGCATTCCTTTCTTCTATTGTATCAACTGCACCACTCATCTTGGTATCATCACAAACTTGCTGAAGGTGTCCTCAGTCCCACTGTCTAGGTTATTGTTAAAGATGCTGAAGAGCACTGGGTCCAATATGACCACTGGGGGACACCACTTTTCACCAGCCTCCATCTGGATTTAGAGTGGTTGACCACGACACTCTAGCTGCAACCATTCAACCCATCCATTATCCACTGCATACTCCACTCTTTAAATACACATATTTCCAATTTAGATATAGAAGTTATTAAATCAGACTAAAAGAAAAAAATGCTGCTTTTCTGTTTTCTTGGAAGAAAAACTCCAGCTCATATAACTCTTGCAATCTGACTATCACACATTAATCTTCATAACTCATAGATCCATTGAAAACTAAGACAATACTCAATCATAATGACATACTAATATGCACTTCAAAGTATGTGTACTGCTTAGAAATTACAAAATAAAATCCACCCTTAAGAATATTTACCATGCATCTGGTTTGGAAGGAGAAAAAAATGAACTAAAGAAGAAAATCCTATTTGGTATTTTTCAGTCCGTTTAGTATGGAAATTAATCACTGAATAAGAAAATAATGCTTGTAAATAACTAGAGAGAATGAAGGCACACCTGTGTCAGAGGAAAAAAAAAAATCAAAAGCAAAAAAAACCAAAACAAAACAAAAAAACAAAACAGAAAATGTGTATATAATGTTGAAAACTTAATTACAAGTCAAATCATTCTTACCGTTTCTAAATCAAGCCTAAAAAAAATGAATGGGAAATATTCACTTGCTAATCTCAGCAATAAAGACGAAACAGTGAATGTTCTGACTACATTGCTTTGGTAAATTAATTCAGTGTTACCTCTGGCTTAAAGAAAAAACATGATAGCACTATGATACCTAGTGGTATCACTGAGGGGTCCACACTAGCCAACAACAGATCATCTTACTAAAAACAACATAAATAAATAAATGTATTTTTTCAAATCCCGGAACTGTTTGAGTGGAAAGGCATCTTTAAAGGTCATCTAGTCCAACTCCCCCGCAATGAACAGGGAAATGAATGCCTACAGCTATATCAAGTTGCTCAGAGCACAGTCCAGTCTGATGCTTTTCAGCATCATGTCTCCAGAAACATGGACTTCCCTGGGTAAACTTTTCCAGTACCATACTACCCTTACTGTAAAAAGTTTCTTCCTTATATCCAGTCTAAATCTTCCTTTTTTTAGTTTGAAGCCATTCCCCCTTGTCCTATCACCGCAGGCCCTGACAAAGAGTCTTTCCCTTTCTTCATTATGGCCTCCCAAAAAGCCACTATCAGATCTTTCCAGAGCCCTCTTTTCTCCAAGGATGAGCTATTCCAGTTTTCTCAACCTGTCCTCATGCAGGAGGTGCTCCATCCATTGAATAATTTTTGTGGCTCTCTTCAGGCCACAGCAGATCCATGTCTCTCCTGTGCTGAGGACTTTGCATCTGGATGTAGTACTCCAGAACAGGTCTCCGTAGCACAGAATAAAGGAGCAGGATCACCTCCCTTGAACTGCTGACCACACTTCTTTTGATGCAGTCCAAAATACAACTCTTTTTCTGGAATATGATGGCACATTGCTGGCTCACATCCAGCTTGCCATCCACCAGTACACCTAAGTGCATTTTGCCAGGGCTGTGCTCTATCCTTTCTTATCCCAGCTTGAGTTGATAGTGGTTTTGCCACAACCCAGGTGAAGGACTTTGCACTTGGCACTGCTGAGCCTCAAGAGGTTCACCTGAATCCCCTGCTTCATTCTGTCTAGGTCTTTCTGAATGGTATCCTATCTCTCAAGCCTGTTGACAACATTACATTGCTTGGTGTCATTCACAAACTTGTTGAGGGTGCACTTGATCCTACTGTCATTGAAGAAGTTATTAGACAGCACTGGTGCCAGCACTGACTCCTGAGGGACACCACTTATCACTGATCTCTATCTGGATGTGGAGCTATTGACCACCACTCTCTGGGTATGATCTCTCAAACAATTCCTTGTCCATTGAACAGTCCACTCATCAAATCCACATTTCCAGTTTGGAGAGAAGGATATTGTGAGGGACCATGTCAAAGGTCTTACTGAAGTCCAGATAGATGACATCAACAGCTCTTCTCTTGTCCATTGACGCAGTTACAGAAGCATAGAAAGCCACAAAGTTAGTCAGGCAGGACTTTCTTTTGGTGAAGCCAGGTGTCATGGTTTTATGAT
>VXAB01006882.1:81938-102224 GCA_013399175.1 Odontophorus gujanensis | reverse complement strand
GGGGCGGGGTGGGGGGGGTGGGAGGCAGTGCTGTGCCGCCTGGCTCCCGCAGTGCTGCAGAGCCGCAGCCGGGCCGGGCTCCGTCTGCACGTGCGGTTCGGATCCGGAACGCGAGCGCCCGGCGTGCCCCGCTGCTCCCCCGGCGGAGCTCGGTTCCCTTTGTCCGCCCGCGCTGCTTTCCTTCTCGCCTGCTGCCTGCCCTTCGGATGGGCACGGGCTGCAGGTGGAGGGCACCGCCGGCGGACAAAGGTACGGAGGTGGCACGGGGCGATTCCAGGCTCTGCCGCCGCCCCGGTGCGATCGCAGAACCGTGGGACGGTGCAGGCATCGGAAAACCTCCGACGCCCCCACGTCCACCCCCAACCCATCCCCGCCGGGACCGCTGACCACGTCCCGCAGCCGTAGTCCCACTGCTGGGGTGGGTTTCTGTTGTTGGATGCCATCAGAGCACCCTGCCGGGGCTCCGCTGGGTGGAAAAAAACACAGTGTGGTAAAGATCTGGGTTCTTTCTGCCTTGTTCTGGGCGGCTCGGGCTGTGTTTGCCTTTGAATCACGTCCCTTGGAGTGTAGGCCCTCCTTCTGCAGCGCCTGCACCCGAGGGCTCTGCAAATTCCCTGTGCCACGGCTGAGGTGTTTTAACATTGTCCAGTTGTCCTTCCTCAAACCCGAAGCTGCTTTTAAAGGGAAGCAAGAAGCAGAACGATGCCACGTCACATCCACGTGTAGCGAAACAGCGCATCTGAGCAGAGCTGCAGGAGGAAGGCCAGCACCCAGGGTTGCAGAAGTCCTTGCTGAGATGAGCTGAGCCCGGTGCTGCGTTGGCACAGGGAGCAGGGAGCTGTCTGAGGTGGCTCCTTGCTCTCATGCTTGCTGACGGAGCTGAGTCAGCCCTGCACGCGGCTGGGATGGGAACGGTCCACAGATGGTTCCTCCTTTGCACGGAAACCTTCTCTGTGGTCAGTGGAGGAGAGGTGGGGAGATGCCCTTCAGCTCTTGCTCGTGCTTTCTGAACTTTGTGGGCTGCAGCTGTTCTACTTTGACCCTCCTCTGCGTTCCCAGTTTTGGGGGTTGTCCCCTGTTCCTCACAGCGCCTATCCTGGGCCCTGCTCTTTTCCTAATGGGAGCAAGGTGAGATTGCAAGAGATTGCAAGAGATAGCAGAGTTGCATTTTTTGCCTGTATTCTGCACAGAGTTGCAAGCAGACCCTCCTGAAACCTCTTCATATTCCTGCTCCTGCTGCTGGAGCAAACCTGCAGCCGCATCCCAACATTGATTTAGCAGAATCAGACGTTCCCGTTGCACGTGACATCAGTAGGATTCAGGGTTAGCCATCTCCTTGTGTGTTTGGGGCAGCTCAGGATGGAGCTTTCCGTCTGGAAGATGCGTGGTGTTGTTAAGGCTTATGGACGGGTAATGTCCACAGATGCTTCGGTCCATCCTGGTGTGACTCCTTGGAGAAGTTCTGCTCCACGAGTGTCGTTACGGAGTCACAGGGCCAGTGCAGCTAACCAGGAATTTGCTGTTCATTTGAGAGACTGGCTGTTTTATTTGTATTTCTTATACAAATTAAAATAACGTTACTTGAGCGTGTATGTAAATATAGGTGTTGACAATACAGATGCCTTTCTGCTGACCCTAAAGGAGATTCATTTCAGACTGAAGTGGGGATGCCATTGGGTGTTCTTGAACTATTTGTACATCTAACCACCAACTTTCCTCCTGAAACAAAGAGTTTATCATAGGATAGAACTGTAGAATGGTTTGGGTTGGAAGGGAACTTTGAAGGCCATCAGCTCCAATGCCCTGCAGGGAACAGTGACACCCACAGCTCCATCAGGTTTTGGTTCTCCTTTGGGGTCAGCCATAGCCATGCGAGGCTCTGGGGACCGCATGGTGACGAGGCGTGTTCTTGTGCTTTGGTTAGAGCATCACTTCCATCTCTCCTCCATCCCTCAGCCTCCTTCCCCCGTGCAGCAAAAGGAAAAAAAACCCAACCAACTGGTTTCCAAATGGGAGGAGGAGCTGTGGTGACCCACCTCACCCAACTTCTCGCTCAGGTCTCTGTAGGACCACATCCTGCCTCACCCCTCAGCGAGCAGCCCTAGGGTGCAGCAATTGGTGGAGGGCGTCACCAGCTCTCTGAATTGACCTGAATGCAAGTAAGCCTTCCCTTTCCTTCTGGAGCTTTTGGAGGGACAGGAGCACACAGCAGACACACGGCTGCCCCAGCTTCCCCGTGTCCTGCAGCAAGGAGCAAGCCAGGTACACCACGCTTGGTCTCCAGCTCCAGTTCATGGATCTGGGGGCAGCTGGAGGCTCCACGGTTGTACGTGTTTCACAGATTGACATCTTTTTGTCTCTTGCCACGCGCACGTTGTGTTGTGATGTGGGGCCAGGGCTGGAGCGTGGAGCTGCCCCTGTCCAACCACCTCCACTCAGGGGATGGGGCTCAGCCTGAGCTCAGCCCAGAGCTCTGGGGCTGGCTGGTTGAGGACTGTTGTTGCTCTGGAGGATGTCTCTTTGTGGGCTGTTGATTTGGAGGATGACAGCGTTAGGAACTTGGGTTTTGAGGACTGTCACTTTGGGGGTTGTCTGTTTGGGGGATATCACTTTGAGGGACATCATTCGACTGTATGGAAATTTGGGAAGGGTGGAAGCTTGCATCATCACAGCAGCACTGTGGTGGCCTGGCCAAGCAAGACCCTTCAGCTGAGCCCTACATCCTACAGCACACCAACAGTGAAGGGCTTTATTGAAACCCTGAGCTGCTGGCTGTTTCCAGGCTTTGAGTATCGGTGGGGCACAGTGTCTTTCCAGGAATCAGCCCAAAGGAGGGCACTGAATGGCTGAGTGGCCATTTTTTTGTATTCATGACATGGGGTGAAAGATTTATTCATTAAAAGGCGACCTCCACTTCAAACTGAGGCTTCGTTCCCATTTCTGTGCTTTTTTTCACTTCTGTTATTTTGTTTACAGCGATGAGGTTTATGCAGTCAGATGGGATTTCGCTTGTTGTTCCTCCAGAAATGTTTCAACCCCAGGACTAATTTCAGGACGGAGGAACACAGGTCTCACAGATCGGAAGCTTTAAGGAAATGGGTGGAAGAGGGAAATGCCAATTTCTTCCTACCCACAGGGAGGGGCTGCAGCGGTGATGTTGGCAGGGTGCAGGTGGGTTACTTCTGTGACACCCAGTGAGATCTGGGGTTTGTGGTGGGGACAGCTCGAAGCTTCACAAAATGTTCTTCAGGCAAAAGAAGTCCAGACTGAGCCTAAGGAAGGAGTCAGCTGTGGGGATATATACTTGGTCCCCTCTGTCAGCTGTCAGCAGGGATTTCTCATGCCGTTGTGTGTCACTTCATTCTGGCCTCTCGTGTTACGGCAGCACTTTGGGGCACTGAACCTACTAATACAGAAGAAAACCGCTGCTAGTCCAAGACACAGCCCCAGATCTCTGAATTCAATAGGATTTTCCTTGTCTAACCTTCTTTGCATCACCGGCCACCTGAGTGGGCGGCTAGAACGTGCCATGATTGGCACTGCACAGAGCAGAAGTTGTAAGTCCTTGACGGGATTTACGGAGCAAGAAAGCACCTGGCTCTACAGCTTAGCTGTCTGTAGGGTGCTAGTGGGGAATGGGAGCACCCTGGCATAGGAGCTTCTCATGGAGTTGTGGCTTCTCGACTCAGAATTACAGAACCACAGAGCCCTAAAACAGTTGGGTTGGGAGGGACCTGAAGGGTCACAGAGCCTTAGGATGGATGAGTTGGAAGGGACCTACGCGACCATGGTGATGCTGTTTACTGGATGCAGGACTTGGAGCTGCTGGCAGGCGCCAGTTTAAGGAGATCTGCGTGGGAAGCTGTGCTGCCCTCCTGGCAGGGGCCGCGTGCTCTCCCCTTTCTGCCGTCACTACTTGCTCTTCCATGAATGTATTTATTTCTGCTGGGGGTTCTGCTCCTTTTCTGTCAGCCCGCGGGATGACTTTCCTTACGCTCGCCTCTATTTAGGGCTCTGGGGGAGGAAGTGACTCAGCCATTCCTCTCTCATCTCTGCACAGTCATCCCCGCCGGCTCGGCTCTCCTCCCCGCACACCTCGCCGTATGATGTTGCTCCGTGCACCCCATGTTTGGGTGAGGAAAGGCACATTTTGGGGGCGGATGAGGTGCCAGGCGTATTCCCGCTGCTCGAGGAGGACACGTTGCCAGGCCTGGGAGCCCCGATGGTGGCAGAAGGGAATGAGTTTGTTTGGGGTCATTTGGAGAGAATGGATGGCACGCTGCGTGCTGTGTTACAGGGGAAAAAAAAAAAGTGCAATCGTTTCAGGTTAATTGTTCTCCTGTGCTGGAAGCCAGCACAGCTGGCTGCTACATCACTTTGCTTCTTTTTAAAGGCAGCTCTGAGGAGAACCTACAAACCCGACCTACCTGGAGCCCTTCCTTCTCCCCACCAAACCCAAATGCTCAAGCGCAAGAAGCAGTTTTGACCTGCTTGGGAAATTCTGGCACCCCTTTGTTTATAAGATTGGGTAGGGGCTATTTTTGTCTTTAGCAGAGATGATAATTGGGGTGGGATGGGATCCGTGGTGGATCTTCTCCATCAGCAGCACCGTACCCTTGCTGTCCTTTGCTGGTCAGTGGTCAGCTCTCCACAGTGACTCAGCTCCTGGGTTGTCTCTGGTTTTGCATGCCTGAAGTCGGGCTCTGTTTCTCAATGGATTTAGCAGTAGGGTTACTGATGCTTCCTAGCTCGACCTCACCCTCAGTCTGCGTGATGCACACAGTGGGGACTTGATCCCACACTGACAGTGCTGGATTTCAGGGAGTGGTGAGTTTTAGGCTTGCACGGGTTTTTGGTTGAGTTCCCCTGTTCCTTATGTGTTTGTCTTCCCATGGAGCTGTGTACCATGGAAATTACATGGAGGAGGCTTTCTGATGGCAGCGCTGGATGTGATGCACAAGTTGGATGAGAGCTGCTTCCAAGTAGCTCGTGATGCTCCCAGGAAACCAGCAACAGGACAAGGGGTAATGGTTCAGGTTACATATTAGAAGTAAACTCTTCTCCAGAGAGCAGTGATGCATTGACACAGGCTGTCCAGAGGAGGTGGGGGAGTCCCCAACCCTGGGAGTGTTCAGTGGTGGAGATGTAGCTCTGGGGGTCATTGGGCATGGTGGGGTGGGGTGGGCTTGGGGATCTCTTGACGTCTTTTCCAACCCTAAAGGTTTTGTAGCTGTATGATTCCAGCCTACTTGGTGATGAGCTGATCTCCAGTGGTGGGTGTGGAACTGGGAAGTTGTGGAAATCTGTGCCCATTTGCACAGAGATGGCAGGCTGTGCCAAGGAGCTGAGGCTGGCCATCACCCAGACGTGTTTCAGGAAGCCAGTTCAGGTTTAGCTTGCTTGTGTTCAATGTGGAACTTCTTATTTTTTTCCTTAGAATTTCAACCAAACTGTGCCTCTGTCCAAGGCCATACATTACCTGGCATGTTGTTGTTCAGAGGCATAACTGGGCATTTGTGGACTCTCTGCTCTGCTCCCCTTGGGTTCCACATCACCCAGTGATGCCAACAAGAAGACATAGCAACATCCTTGCAGTGCTTACAGTAACTCAGGCCACGTCAGCTCTGAGGGACTGGAGGTTGGGCTGCAGGGTTGCACAGCCAAATTGGAGACAACTGATGACTCTGCCGTGGTACAGATGGTGAGGAAGCAAGAGGAGGGGCAGGGCAGCGTGCACATCCTCCCCTTTGGTCACCCTTTCCTGTTTGCTTGGGCCAGTGTCAGACATCTGGAGGTGAGCTCAGCCAAATTCCTGCTCTGGAGCTGGAGCTGGGGCCCTTTAATCTCCTTGTGCCATGCCTTGAGGCTGCTGGGAATGGCAGAGCTGGGGTGACCCAGCCTGGAGGAAGAGGTGGGTAAAGTAAAGCCTGTAGCTCCTTTTGCTTGTACCTACCCTATAATGGGGTCATCCTCTTTGCTCCTTGCCTCCTGGAGCCTGAACCTTCACTTGTTGTGCTTTTGAGCCCTATGTTGACCTGAGCCCCTCTCCTAGAGCTCAGCCTGCACCTCACAGCTGCTTGCCACTGTTGTTGATGTTTCTTCTGTGGTTTTAATGAAGTGGGAGGCAAGACCTGGTGGCCACGTCCTGGAGACCTGAGCTGGGGCAGGTGTCCCCAGGTGGGACCCTGTATCTGGGTTTCTTGCCTGCATGGGGACAATGCCACTTTATGGCCCTGTAGTAATGCTCCTGGGCATGTGTGCCTCTGAGAAAGCTTATCACCAGCTGACCTAATTATGGTAATCTTGCTCTTCCCCAGTTAGTGCAGGGTTTCCTGGCTCTCACAAGTCTTCCCCAGTTCCTCTAAGCTGCTGCTTGTTTTCCCATCATTCCTTTGATGATATTAACTGTTCACTCAAGCCAGGCAATCCAGAAAGCAGGACTTCTAGCCTGTCAGTCTCCTCTCCTGGCTTGGTTGGCCACCCCACCACATCCAGCTGGCTCTGTTGGCACCTCGTTGCCTGGCCCTGCAGCCCCATCATGCCAACCCCACGTGGTCCCACTCTTCATCACAGCCCCATCCTCTTCCCCAGCCACACGTGTGCTGGGTGAAGTCCCCCTGCCTGAGTTACAGGTGGGAATGGTGCTCTGCTCGTGGTTGTAGGGTTGGGTAGCTCATCATCTTTGCTCCTCCTGCTGCCCTGCTCACCCCCTTTGCAGAAGGGTTGGTTTGGGCTCTGACAAGGGGCTGGTTACCTCCAGAAGGTGCCACGCTCTCCTCCAGCAGCTCAGGGTTTTGCAGCACGTCAGCAGGATTTAACAGCGCCGTCATGGAGGCGAGCCTGGGAGACAGAGAGCAGAACAGCAAAGCCTTGCATCTTGGGGTGAGTACTACTCAGTCACAAACAGCTGTTTCTCCCCAGCATCTGGAGAGGCCCAACAGTGCATCCGGGCAGACAGCGACCATTTATAGCCTGGTGCCCCGTGCTGGGCAAAGCTTAGCACTAAGCCCTCTGCTAAAGCACCTGATGGGATCAGCGAGGTTAGCAAGCGCCTTGACAGCAGTGCCTGCAAACAGCAAACCAGCACTGCACCCAAAACCTGTTTTTTTTCCCTCCGTTCTGTTCAGTAGCCTCAGTTTGACCTGACAGGGGAGCGGCATGGAGGCATCAGCAGGGCTGTATCTGCAGCAGGGCTGTATCTGCAGTAGGGTTTCTGCATCTGTGCTGCTATCAGTGACTGACTCTGCAGAGTGAATATTTTCCTCACAGAGCAGCCCCTGGAGGAGCTCCTCATGCTGAACCACACACATTACTGTGAGCAGAGAGCCCGAGAAAGCCATCGGGGCCGTGACAGTCAGCACTCCCTTTGAGGTGGGATGGGGGTCTCCCCGTTTCCTTCTTTTTTAAGTATAAAGGAGAAAGAAAAAAAGAAGAAAGTGACACGTTTGATGCTTGCCTGAGGTTCCTGTGAGTTCCCAGCTGCTAACACACACTAATTGCTGCAGTGCATTAAATGATGTTCTGTGTGCTGTGTGTTCACTGCTGGGTGTAACCCAAGATATCCTCACATACTCCGAGCTCTCCTCCATAGAATGAGGGATGAGAATAAGGAATTGTCAGTGAATGTGGTTGTTTATTGTATTGTATTGTATTATATTGTATTGTATTTTATTTTCTTTCAATTGGCCCTTGGAAGAGTTGCTCTGATGGAGATGGTTGTAAGGAGCAGAGGGGTTTGAGGTTTTTTTCTGCACCCAGTCGGGATGGATCTGTTTGATTTCATTGGAAGGTCACTGAAGAATAGTGAGGTGCCCTGTCCAATCCATAGCAGAACGTGTTCTGATGCTTTGGCACCACTGTAGCAAAAACCCTTCATTTATAAAGACCAAATTTAGGGACAGCTCTTTGCAACTCTTTGATCCGACCTATCTGAAACTTAGCGAGCCGAATCGGAGCTGCTGGAAAACAAGTGATGCCAATTTCTTTTGGGTGTTGCTTTGTTTGTTTGTTTGTTTGTTTGTTTGTTTGTCTTCCCTTTGGCTCCATGCCATTGATTCCTCAGAATAAAAACTCCAGTGGGACTGGGAGGGCCCAGCACCAAAGCCCAGCATTCCCCGTGCCACTCAGCACCCCGCGTGCTGGGTCAATAATGCTGTTTGTTTGCATTCCTCCCACTTTCCTATCAAGTCTCCAAGTACTCTCAGCAGGCTGAGTTTGGACATGGGGTTTGTTTTCTTGACCAGATGTATTGTGTCTTTTATTCCAAGAGTGCCTTTTCCAGTCTCTTCTTCAGCTTAGCTGCTTCGTTTGTGCTTATGCTCTGTGTGTGAATGCGGTTGCTTGAATAATCCAATTCCCTTTTACCCTCTTTTTTCTCTTCTGTATGTTGGCAAAAAAAAAAAATAATGCTCAGTGGTTTGGGCACTGCTGCAGATGGGCTCTTGGCTGGGTTCTTCAGGACACGGAGTTCCTCAGTGGTGGACCCTGTCCTCATCTAGCTCTGTGAGTTGGAAAACAGGAGCAATTTCTTCTCTTAAGAGCTGTTAGGCACTGGCATAGGCTGCTCAGGGAGGCAGTGGGGTCACTGCCCCTGGAGGTGTTCAGGAACCTCATAGATGTGGCACTTGGGGACACGATCAGTGGGTGTGGTGGGGGTGGGTTGAGTTTGGGCTTGGAGATCTTGAAGGTCTACTCCAATGCTAATGATCCTATGGTTCTGTTTAGGGTCGTGGTCAGTGGACACAGTGGGGATGAGTTGAGGTTGGACTTGAGGATCTTGGAGGTCTTTTCCAGCCTTCATGGTCCTGTGATTCTGTGATCTGCTTGTGTCATGAGGCAAACTTATCAAAATAAGCATTTCCAGCCTGATGGTGTTTGTGATAAACACGCCCTGTTTGGGTTGTCTCTAGGTAATCCCCAGGTCAGTGCTTTACAGCCCCTGGTGGACTGCTCCCTGCAGGCAGCTCGGTGTTTCCCCAAACACTCCCTTTTCCACTCAAGAGTTAACGTTTGCTTTGAGATTATCTGAGCTGCTTCACTGGGCTTGACCTTGGCTGAGAAGCAAGCAAACAAGGCGTGGGTGCTGGGTCAGGGTGCTGGTTGTGCCTGTTTCTTCCCATGAGCTGCATCTTTATGAGTATGACGCCAAAATGGTTGTGGGCTCATATCTTCTGTGGCACTTCCCTTGGTTAGCCCAACCGGGGGAGATGACAGCAATCCCCAGCCCCAGTGCTGCTCCCTTTGCTTCTGGCCCTGGGGTTTCAACCCATCCCACATATGCAAAAATAATGGGGCTTGGAGAAAAAGGTGAGATGTAGGGCTTTGTAAGAAGGGGACACTTGGGGACAGGGTGGCTGGGACAGCAGTCACGTAGCTGCTTTCCTGGGGGTACCTCCTTTCAGGAGCCAGGGACTGCAGCAGGTGAGCAAATGACCCGAGAGCTGTGTTCTGCAGGTGCCCATAGGGACGCACATGCTCTCTAACCAGTTGTTTGTGATAATGACACAGATAAGCACAGTGCACTCATCCTGTTTGTCACCTGCATTTGCTTCAAATTGATGAAAACCTTCCTGTCCTTACCCATCCGCTGGGACTTATCTGAGCTGAGCTTCATTAACTCGTGTTAATCAAACCCAGTGATCCCCTGGGCGATAAACATCGCTGCATTGACACTTGCAGCATCATCCCTGCTGGGATGAGCAAGAGGTGGCACTGCAGGGACTGGTGGGGCTTTGGGGACACACACAGTGATTGCAGTGCTGGTTTGGAAGTGACTGCACGAACAGATGCCTCAGTAGTGCTGGCTGGCCAGTACTGCATTGAAATTCCTATCTAGGGAGTTCCTCCACTTGATATTTGTGGGTTCATTGAAGGATGTGGTTGGTTCGCTGAAGGATGGGTTGGTTCACTGAGGCCTGGCATTGATTTTTTGAAGAATAGGGTTGATTTGGTGAGGGATGATGTTGCCTTGTTGAAGGAAGGGATTGATTCGTTGAGAGATGGTGTTGGATCATTGAAGGATGGTGTTAGATCAAGGGAAGGTAATATTGGTTGGATTGTTGAAGGATGGGGTTAGTTCATTGAAGGATGGTGCTGGGTTGTTGAAGGGCAGGTTCACTGAAGGACACATCCCTGTGGGGTGGTGTAGGGCAGGGTCTGAGCTGTGGTGTAGGATTGGTGATACGTGGCCAGGATATCCTGCTGGGCTCAGCACCTGGAATTTCCCTGCTGATCACAGTGAGCTGCAGCCTCTTCCCAAAAGGTCGTTGGAGCAGTGTGGTGGTCCAGCTGAGTATGAGATTTGCTCTTGGAATTACTGATGGAAGATCCATGGAAGAACGTGCAGGTGATGCTATGCTTCCTCACGGGTTGAGAAATGGATAAATATAGGGACATTAATGGTGGAAGGCCATTAGTGCTGATAAGCCACTTTCTGTCCATGGGAAACAGAGCAGGTGTAACCCATCCCTATAGTGGTGGAGAAAATAATGAACCCAGTGAACAGAACCATCTGACTCCTACAGAATGGCCCAGAGGATTGATGCCAGTGGTCTGGGCTATGGCAGAACTGTGCCTCTTAGGCTGGTTCATCCTCAGAGTGTCAGGTGTGTTGGGATTATTCATCAGATCGGAATAGAAGTCACTTCTGTGAAATGTGATCACTTTTCTGGGTGGAAGCCTGCAGTCTGGAGCACATCCAGACTGTGGCACAAACTGGGAACAGAGCGAAGGAGGGCACCATCAGCCCCAGGGAAGGGAAGGATTTGGCAGCTGGCTCAGGTCAGATGCACACCAGCGTGCAAGGGTCAGGCATTGTGCCATGTGTCCTACGCCAGGGAAAGGTGAAATAAGTCCATAGGAGACCTTCTCTCATTCTGTCTGTACAGACTTTCCCCAGTTCTTGATCTTTCCCACTAAAATATTTGCAGGGTCTCGACTTGGGCGCTGCTTTCTTTCAGCTGTCTCTTAGCACTGGAGGCACTTAAAGACTCAGAAAACCTCCTGGGGGCAGTGCAGGGGAGGGGTGAGCTGCATCCCTGAGATGGACAGGATGCTCATTGCCATCAACCCTGCACGTTGTAAAGGGATGGGTGGCCTCTGTGGGGTCAGCACGCTGCCGCAGGGATTGCCATGCCATGCGGACATCCCCACGGGGGATGGATGTGTCCTTTAGGATTACGGGGCTTTTCACTGCACAAGTGCCCATTATATTGCCTCAGTGCCCAGAAAGAAAAGATTTGCTTTCTGATAATGGTCCCCCTTCGGTTATTTGCAAAAGACCGTGTGTGTGCAGGGGTGAGTGAGTTCGGGGTGGGAATGTGTGGTTGAATGTGTGGGATCACTCTCCCAGGGATGTATATCACATGCACTGGGACGTGGGAGGCACTCTGCTGGCCAAGGAGTTTTGCACTGTGAGGGCGCAGATGCCCTCCCAAGGAGGACTCATCCCCCAGTGTCCCCATGATCCCACCCCTGCTGTCCTTTTATTCATTATTGGGTTTTCCCTTTCTTTTTCTCGCAGCACCCAGCACAAACGGAAGGTAATATCCTCCCTGCAGGCAAGAGGGCGCACAGATTTGACGTGATGGAGAGAGTGCAGATATGACATAAGGCGAGGCTTTTTGTTTCTGAGGGTGAAGAGGGGTTTGGTTTTGTGAAGCAAGCTGCATGGGGGATCACCGTGCGGCGGCAGGGATCTGCCTCGCCGTGCTCCCTTCCGTGTTGGGTCGGCAGCTGGTTTGGGTCAGATCCTGTGCCCTTTTGTACTTGGCACCCTCCTGGCTTTGTCTTGCTGCTGCCGAGGTCGGCAGCCTTGGAGTGGAGGTGGCAGAGAGGTCAGGTGGGGTGAACCCCTTCTGCGTGCGGCCATTCGGGGACTCAGACCACAGAGGTTGTGCACCTGGACCCTATGGCACAGCGCAGGAGGATTTTGGCCTCATATCCTGGGAGCAGAGCTGGCGCTTGGGAGCCCTGCGTTGCAGGGAGCTCCCCCTCCCCCTTCGTTATTGTTTGTATTTATTCTAATGGGAATGGCTGCATCCTGATTCGTGGTGGCACCCGCCTGCTCGGTGACAAGCCGGGCACGTCAGTGCCACCGAGACGTGGCAGCTGCTGGGAGTCTCGCCTGTCACCGGGGCTTTTCTGCATGGCCAGGTAGCAGAAACCAAGGGAGATGATGAAAAATAGCAAATGCTCAGCCAGCCGTGGCTGCAGCCATTCCGAAAAGCCCGAGGCTGCATCCAGCAGCAGCCGCTCACACTGCAAGGTGTTCAGAGCTTAATTAGAAAAGGGTCCGCTCCGAGACGGATCCGTTTGCGGTGCTGTGCTTCACGTGCTGCCATCCAGAAGGATGTTGGAGCAGCAAATCCGAAGCCTACACGTGATGCTTGTCTGAGATGTGGTGGTACCTGGGTGCAGCGTTGCTCCTTCTCCATAGTAACTGCTGCCATCCTCCACATGAGAGCTGCTCCTTCTTCACTCATCGTGAAGCTCTCGCTGTTGGAGGAAGGCACCTCGCTAATTACTTGTTGACAGAAGTCTGCCACCTTAAAAGAGAAAATATTCCTGCTGCAGGGGTTCATTAAAAGGGGAGGGAGGGAATTGAGCCGGGGCTGTGGCAATGAGTGGGAGCTCCCAGGTGGGATCCTTCTGCACACACCACTGCAATTTGGGTTTGATGGAGGAGAACCCTATTTGGGGTGGGGCCGTGTTGGGGTTCGAGGGAGGGGAGCCACGCTGGGATGTGACAGGGAGGCCAGTTGGGTTTTGATGGAACAGAGCTCTGTTTCAGATCTGGTGGAGGGAAGCTCTATTGGGATCTGATGGAGGAGAGCCCAGTTGGGATTTGATGGAGCAGGGTCCTATCAGTGTCTGAAGGAGCAGAGCCCTCTTTAGGATCCAGAGGTAGGAGAACCCTATTGGGTCCTGGCGGAGTGAAACCCTTCTGGGGTCAAGTAGGGGGAGACATATTAGGGTCTGACAGAGGAGGGCGTTAGGGGGGATCCAATGGATTGGAGCCCTGTTGTGGTCTGATGGAGCAGATCCCTGTCTGGATCCATTGACTGAGCTGTGGCTCATTTACTCCATTCCTGTGAAAAGGCAGCAGAAAGGAAATCTTCATGTGAGGTCAGGTCAGGTTTTACTGCCTGACCTGAGCTCAGCCAGTTGTCAAACAGAAAACTGAAGGCCAAGGAGAGCCATAAAAACAGAACCATGTCTTGGGCAGGATGATGGATGTATGGGGTGAGGGAGGTGATGGAGGCTTTGACTAAGTGCCTTGCCTTGCTGCCCAACCCCAAAAAGAAGTGTGAGCGGGTGAGGAGGCTGATGAAAAAGAAGGAGACCTCGATTTTGGGGCTGTATTGCTCACTTTGAGGATTTCATCTCAGCACCGCCGGGCTGTTGAGATACCCTTTATGGCAGACAGGAGACCTTCTGCAGAATGCTGATGTGGTTAATGCAGTGCTACTGAAATAGGGAAAAGTCACCCAGGAGGGTGACAGGGACTGTGGGAGCAGCTCACAGCAGCACAGAGGTGGCCGTGCTGGTACGTGAAGCATTTGCACTGCAGTTTCCTTGTATGGGAAGCGGCTCCTGTTCTGAGCAGAGCATGGGGTGATGGATCCCATATGGCAAGCAGGTTTGTCGTGGTCTGGAGGCTGTCAGCCTGCCTAGGAGCGGCTCGCTGCTGTGTCAAGCTACGTGTTAGTCCTGGGAGGTGAGCACAGGAATGATTTAATGGAGAAGACATAACAAGGAGATGCAGGTTTTCAAACTGGTGCCTCGTGTGGGTTCATTCATGCTGTTCTCCTTTTGATTCCTCAAGTTCAGCGTGAGCCCGGAGCACCTTTGGGTGCTCTTGTGCGGGTGCTGTCCTACTGGAGTCAGAAAAATCCTCATTATTATCGTGTTTATTTGCTGATTAGGGGTTAAACTGCACAATGGGAGGGCTAGAGGAAGAACCCCATTTAGATCAGTCTTTAAAACAACAGCTACTAACATCATTGTAATGTATAATTATTATTAATCACTGCTAAGATGTAATAATCGGTTTACACATCTGTAGGCTTCCATATTTTATAGTGATAATGAGCAGTGCTTTGTAGAAAAGATTTGGAAGATGTTTTTTAGACCCCCAAAGCTCACAGCCTTTGTTTTTTGACAAAGTAGGAGCAGAAGGGAGAAACGGGGAAAAAAAATCCATCTTTGAGGTTGGTTCCTCTTAATTATCATAGGGGAGTGTATCTGGGTTGGGAATCTGTGGTGAAGACACTACACCAACGCAAGTCCAAGGGATTGCCACTCTCCAAAAAGCTCTCAGTCATCTGCTCAGTTTGCAAAGCTTTCATTGCTCATGTGTGGGTTTGCAGTTTTGTTTCCAAATCTCTTTGTTTGTACGAGGGCGAGGTGAGATCAGCAAGGTTGGAAAACACCCCCAAGATCATCTAGTCCAAGAGAGATGGGAAACCTGCTCCAGGAACAAAGGGTTTCTTACCCCTGACAGCACGAAGCAGAGGGCTGGAGATGCTGGGAGGTTGTGGAGGTTCGAGGAGAGCCATCTGCCCTAAGCAGGGGCAGTGCTGAGTTGGAATAGAAACCCTTCTGCTTTGTTGCTGAGTTCATATAAACCCAATCCCTTTCAATCCACCACCTCTAACGAGCAGAACACTGATGGGACACAGGGACCTCTCCATGCTGGTGTGGCCCTTGGGGACCAGGTCCTGGTCATCCCCTTCTTCTGTAGCACTTTCTGTTTAATAACTGGTGCTTTCCATTTGGTAATTGGCACTAATTAGCTAAGGGGTGAGAGGCATGCCCTCCACTGGGGCTCCATACTCTCTGGGGCTCCTCTTTCTGTGTTTTTCTCCTTCTTAACATGCCACATGATTTTGCTCAGGAGCTAATGTACGATGTTGATCTCCATAATGAGCCTTTTTGACAGTCTGGGCACATTTGGGAATAATTCCTTGAGCAGACGAAATCCTTAGGCCAGAACTGCTCGTTCTCAGCGGTTTCCAAATGAAGCTGCAATTGTTCAGCAGTGACAGATGAGAAATAGTTCGGGAGCTGCAAATTGCACAAGCTGGGAACAGATTTCTCTCCTTCCCATCCGGATGGCATGTGACTCACTCAGATTTTGCTGGGTAATTTTATATCCATCTCCAGCCAGACTAAATACGCGGAGCAAGGGAGGGTGAGGGATGAAATCTGCACCCTGAACGTGGGTCAGGCAGTGGCCGTCCTCTCCTGGGAGCAAAAGGGCATTTGGATTTCGGTGCATGCATCCAGTTGTATTTGTGCAGCCTTGTCCTCCTTTGCTCTATGTTTTCATTGGACATCAGTTAGAACATCTCTAAAACCTGCATGCGTTGCACTCCGTGACCCTGGCTGCTGTTGCTCTCTGGAGGTTTGGCCAGGCTATCTGCAGGTCCCCTTGCAGATGAATGCTTTGATGTTTTGCAGGATTTTTCTTTTCTTTTTTTTTTTTTCTAATCCATTTTTAGCTAGTTTTAAAAATAGATCCTGGTGTGATTGCTGTTTCACCTCCACACCCAAAGCTCCTCGCCGGACTTTGCAGTCCTGCTGCTGACTCAGCATCTGGCTTGCTGCCACAGTCCTAGAGAAGGTTTCCAAGGAACCACAGCATCACAGAGCAATTGGGTTCAAAGGGGTCTTAAAGGTCGTAGATCCACGGAGTGGTTGGGTTGGAAGGGACCTTGAAGACCACAGAACTGTAGAATAATCGGGTTGGAGTGGACCTTAACAGAGGTGGACCTTTTGGATGCTGGAACATCCGTGCGCTGGTCTCTGTGGCATCCTGCTGCACATGGCAGGTCTGGATGGAGCATCTTGCCCAACCCAAGGACCAGCACTCACTCCTCATCCTTTTCCCTCGCCAGGTCCCCTCGCTCCGTGGTCTCAAAGCTGAAGGGATGGAGAACTCCTCGGTGGCCTCAGCCTCGTCGGAGGCGGGCAGCAGCCGCTCGCAGGAGATCGAGGAGCTGGAGCGCTTCATCGACAGCTACGTGCTGGAGTACCAGGTGCAGGGGCTGCTCACTGACAAGACCGAGGGCGATGGCGAGAGCGAGAAGACACAGTCCAACATCTCACAGGTCAGTGGGGACACGAGCGGTGGGGCTGGGGCATGCTGAAGCATCTTTCCTACCCTAGAAGTGCAAGGAAATGTTGGATGTAGGGGGCAGCTTTCTCCTGCGACCACGTATGAGGATGCCAAGAGTTGGTAAAGATCTGCTGACTGCGTTTTGTATTTATGATGAATATGGAATCATGGGGTGTGCCCTGAGGGTATCTGACCACTTCGTGCTTTCTGTTTTGAGTGGAGTGTGCTAAATGCGGGGTATGGTACAACCACACAAGCCTGGAAGTGGTGGGTCCCATTTGGATGTCCCTTGGGACTGGATGAACACAGACACTTCTTCCCCCACAGACAGCACCCAGAGGGATGGCTTAGAGGAGGTGTGGTTTGTCGGTGTCGTTAGGAGCAAAGGTAACAAAGGTTGTATCCCTTTAAAAATTAACTTTATAAATCCTGCACAAGGAGAAATTTAACCTCTTGGGCTGGTGGTGGTGTTTTAAGGAAAGTCCTGGTGCTGGGGTATGCAGAGAGATGTGGCTGGAGGTGTGTAATAGTGGATGGGGTGTGAGGTTCTGTAGAAGCTTCCCTCTGCCCCAGTAGCAGAGAAGTGCCCTGGCACAGTATTTGTTCTGCAGAGATACGAGAGCAACCCCATCCATGAGATGAACATAGGATGAGCATATCAGGTTGGGTATTAGGAACAGCTTCCTCTCCCAGGAGCAGTGATGCACTGGCACAGGCTGCCCTGGGAGGTGGTGGGGTCCCTGACGGTGGGGGGATGAGGATGAACCATGGAGATGTGGGGACATGGTCAGGGGGCACGGTGGGGTGGGTTGGAATTGGGCTAGGGGATCTTGGAGGTCTTTTCCAACCTCCATTATTCTGTGATTCTGGGATAGAATCCTAGAAACTCCTGAACTGAAAGGGGTCCATCCAAACCCTATGGCTGGGTGGTGGGACACCACTCTGAGCTCAGCAGCTCAGGGCCATCCCACTGGGCTGCCTGTGCCATGCCCAGCTGTGGCTTAAAGATGTTACCAGTGAAAGGAACCTTTGAAAGCAGGTTTTGCCGAAGAGAGGTCTTCTGCAAATTGACAATCAAAGCCATTAGAGGTGGGAGGAAATAAATTTAAAATGCAAGTGATCCCAAGCGGTTTAACAGTGTATTTTGTCAACCCAAGGCCAGGAGATGGCTGCGTTTGAAGTGGTGCTTTGGAGGGGCTTCAGGTCAAACAGGCAGTGCTGCTGTATTCAACATGTCAAATGGAGAAATACTATTGAATTAGAAATAGATTAGTAGTCAAAGCTTTACCCCGTGGTTCAGAAGAGGCTCAGCACTGAGTGGTGGAAAAATTTGCCCTTTCTCATAAAGGAGAAGGTCCGTGAGATCTGGTGCTGACTTGAAAGGCATCACTGGACCTGAGAGTGAGATGGGAGTCCCGTTGGGAAATGGGGTGATGTGCCCACGTCTCTGCTGTGCCAGCCAAATCCATCTTGGTGTGTGTGTAAATGGGATTGTGGCTTTTCTTCTGCATGACTTGGGAGCAGCTGCTGGAGTTTTTAGTGTGAGTTCTAGGGATGCTGTCTTTAACAACAGTCAGATTTTGTTCTCAAAGGAAAGTGCTAGGGGGACATCTGAGCACTTCCACCACTCTTAAGGGCTTCTCAACTGGGGCAGCTCAGTGTGGTTGTGTCTCAGTGTGACTGCTTGGAAATAAGATTTCTGTGTGAATCTCTAGCACAGTTCAGGCTATTCCTGGGACAAGAGGGGAAGATGATTTACAAGTGTCACCTGCTGTTATCAAGCCGTGCATATGCTAAGGAGGAATTATCTGTTGTCTCCAAAAGATATTTGCTTTCCTACCTTCATCGTGCCTCAGACTTCTGTATGAAATAATCAGGAGTTGTTTGTTTTTCTTCCTGAGCGCCCTTATCAAAGCAGTGAGCATGCATGCACGGGTGAGCTGCTCTGTCAGCCAGGCTGAAGGCAGCAGGCTTCCTTTAAAGAGAGCTGCAGGAGAAAGGATGGGTGCCTGGCTGAGCACCAGGAGAGCTGTGTTAGCTGCAGGGTTCTGCTGAGACTTAATCAGTAGCTTTGGGCGAGTGACTGAGTCTGTGCTGTCTGCTTCCTCGTGGCAGGGAGTGGAAATGGCTTAAGGATTGCACGGGATCTTTCATCTTTGTGGAGGGAAAGTCACTTTATTGTTGTTATTACTTGCAGTGTTGGTGCTGTGTCTCTTATTTCACTGTGGAGTGGTAACCAGTGACCCCACATTGGGTTGTTTTGATGCAGACACCTCTGTGATGGCGTTGGCTGAATCAGCAGCTCTGTCTTCTGCTCCATTTAGAAATAAAAAAAAAAAAATAAACAAGAAAAATACAAGAAGAAGAAGAAACACAGCTTTTTCCCACGCCCCCATCTTTAAAACCCTCTGTAACGATGCAGCCCAGGGATGGCTGTGGCAGCTTCTCCAGCTTCCTGCCTTTGTTCCTGGAGCTTTCCTCTCGTGGCCATCGCCAGGCAGAGCATTTCCCAGCTGGGATCATCCCTGCTGGTCAGAGGGAGCCCTGTTATTCTGGAACAGAGCTGGTGCTGCAGAGGGAAGGCTGTGTATGCTCCACGTCCCAGCACAGTCACGCTCCCGTTTGCTGACGGTCTGCATGCTCACAGTGCTGCCTGGGTGATGTTTGCTGCGGGCTGATGCAGCGTTTTCCCCAGCCTGGCTATTATTTTACACAATGCCTTTCTATCCCTTTTGCAGTGGACGGCGGATTGTAGTGAGCAGCTCGATGGCAGCTGCTCCCCATCCAGAGGGAAGGGCTCGTCGTCCCACCAGCACAAGCAGGTAGGGGAGTGTTTAGTTCTTCCTCTCCTGAGCTTTGCTTTTTGTCCTTTTCCTGCAGCCTGGGAATGCTGAGTCCATACTGCCAGCACAGCACTGGGATGGTTCCTCCTCCAGGAGGACCCAGCGAGGGCACTGGGCTTGGTGGAAACCAGGCATGGAGGTTCTGCATCTGTATTCTGTGTTTTGGGATGCTGTGGCTTGGACTCCATTTATCAATGTCTCCTTAAACTCTAGGATGAAACACCTCCAGGTTTTGTGCTGGGAACATTGGGAGTGCCTGGGAATGGTTTAAAAAGGGGAAATTTAGGTCAGGTGGTGGTGAGGCCCCTGGCACTGCTGCCCGGAGAAGTGTGGGTACCCCATCTCTGGAGATGTCCAAGGTCATGGATGGGCCCTGGGCATCCTGAGCTGGTGGGGGGCAGCCAGCCCACGGTAGGAGTGTGGTTGGGGGGGGTTTTAGGACTCCCTTCCAACCCAACCATTCTGGGATCCTCCGGTTCTGTGGTCTTTAAGGACTCTCCCAGTCCAGCCATCCCATGGTTCTACGAGACACCTTTTCCCTCTGCTCTGCCACCTGAAACCTCGGGAAGTGAACAGCTTCCCAACATGTGGTTGTGTTACACAAAAGCACCAACGCTTCTGCGTAAGGTTTACTGATCCCAAGGATCTGCTCTGGGATTACTCCCAGCAGATACTGGTGGCTGGCAAGATGTCTGCATGATCCTGCACGTATTGTGGCCATATATATTTATAAACCCTATTGGCAGTGGCTGCCTTAGGGAAAGCTAGGGCATGGCTAACATCCATGTATGCCCAGGCTGTGCTCTCTGCTGTACTTTCCCTGCATTTGGGCTCTCTCCCAGCCTGCAGCAGAGCTCATAATTATCTCTCTCCATGTTGGGCTTCCTTTAACAGCGAGGAACAAATTTTCCTTGGCACCAGAAAGGAGCTGCACGCTATTGTTCTGCTGCCCAGGCAGCATTTCTCTTTCTGCTACGGATATACAGCTGAATCACTGCTGGTGAGAGTGGGGTTCAGCATTTCACTCCTTCTGGATGCTGATTTTTCTCACTGGTAGCATCGAAAGGGAAAAAAACGTTAACGAGGGTTTTATCTTGCACGTAAATTATCACTCCCCCCTTTCAAACCTGCTCAGGAACAAAAAGCTGGCTAATTATTTCCTGAGGGATGATGTTACCTTTTGTTTTTCAGTGCAGTTCGTTATGGATTTTGAGAGTTTTTATTGGGAAGTGGAACTCTTTGATTTCCGTATTTTCTTTCCAGCTTGGCTTTCTGCATTGTGCAGTAAGCTCTGGTGGCTGCAGGGAGGAAAGCCCGGGCTGT